>CAUYRH010161602.1:0-19954 GCA_963574655.1 Perodicticus potto
AAGGTAAAACTCAACTCCAGCAAAATCATTAAACCCCATAGAAAAGCATGGAAATTAAACAAGTTTATGCTGAATGACAGTTGAGTGAAGGAAGAGAGAAAAAGAGGAAATCATTGACTTCTTTGAGCATAATAGCAATGAAGAAACAAGCTACCAAAACCTGTGGGATACAGCAAAAGTAGTCCTGAGAGAAAAATTTATCACTTTAGATCCCTATATCTGAAAAATAGAAAGAGAACACATCAACAAACTCACAAACCATCCTATTGAATTGGAAAAAAGAACAATCTAAGCCTAAACTCAGCAGAAGAAAAGAAATATCCAAAATTAAATTGGAGATGAATGAAACTGACAACAAATGAATCATTCAGAAAATTAATGAAATAAGGAGATATCTTTTTGAAAAAAAAAATATTTAAATAGATAAAGCTTTGGCCAGACTAATTAGAAACAGAAAAGTAAAATCTCTAGTAACCTCAATCAGAAATGATAAAAGGTAAATAACATTAAATGTCACAGAAATACAAGAAATTATCTCTGAATATTACAAAAAAAAACTCTATGCCCAGAAATGTGACAGTGTGAAGGAAATAGATCAATATTTGGAATCACACCTCTCCCTAGACTTTTATGGAGGAAGAAATAGATCTCCTAAACAGAGCAATTTTAAGCACTAAGATCAAAGAAACAACAAAAATTCTCCCAGGAAAAAAATGCCCTGGTCCAGATGGCTTCACACCAGAATTTTATCAAATCTTCAAAGAAGAGCTTATTACCATACTGCAGACATTATTACAAAAAATTGAGGAGGAAGTAATCTTCCCCAACATGTTCTGAGAACTAAACATCACTGTGATACCAAAACCTGGAAAACACCCAACTAAAAAGGAGAAGTTCAGACCAATTTCACTAAGGAATACAGATGTAAAAATTCTCAACAAAATCCTAGCCAATATACTACAGCTTCTCATCAAAAAAGTCATACATCATGATCAAGTAGGTTTCATCCCAGTTATGCAAGGCTGGTTTAACATATGCAAGTGAATAAACATAATTCACCATATCAAAAGAAGCAAAAAAATGACCATATGATCCTCTTAATAGGTACAGAGAAAGCGTATGACAAAGTCTACCATCCTTTCCTAATTAGAACACTGAAGAGTATAAGCATAGGTGGCACATTTCTTTAACTGATCAAAATTATCTATGACAAACCCACAGTTAATATTTTACTGAACTGAGTAAAACTGAAATGTTTTTCACTTAGAACTGGAACCAGATAAAGTTGTCCTCTATCACCACTATCTTTCAACATCATGCTGGAAGTTCTAGCCAATACCATCAGGCAGGAGAAGGAAATAAAGGGCATCCAAATGGGAGCAGAGAAGGCCAAACTCTCCCTCTACTTAGAGAACCCCAAAGACTCAACCACAATAATCCTGGAAGTGATTTTAAAAAATGTCTCAGGATATAAAATCAATGTCCACAAATCAGTAGCCTTTGTATATGTCAATAAGAACCAAGATGAGAAGCTAATTAAGGACACAATCCCCTTCACAGTTGCTAAAAAGCAAGTGAAATATGTAGGAGTATACATAACAAAAGAGGTGAAGGATCTCTGTAAAGAAAACTACAAAACTGTAAGAAAAGAAATAGCAGAAAATTTTAACAAATGGAAGAATATACCATGCTCATGGCTGGGAAGAATCAACATTGTTAAAGTGTCTATACTTCCCAGAGCAATCTACACATTCAGTGCCATCCTTATTAAAACAAAAACATTGTACTTTTAAGACTTGGAAACAAATATTCTTTTTTTGTATGTGTGGAACCAGAGAAAACCTCATATAGCTAAGATCCTTCTTAGTGATAAAATCAATGGTAGGGTCATCAGCATACCAGACGAGGCTGTACTACAAGGCCACAGTGATCAAAACACCATGGTATTGCACGAAAAAAGAGTCATAGACATCTGGAATCAAATAGAAAACCTGGAGATGAAACTAAAATCTTACAGCCACCTAATCTTTTATAAACCAAACAAGAACATACACTGGGAGAATGAATCCCTATTCAATAAATGGTGCTGAAAGAACTGGACATCCACATATAAAAGACTGAAACTGGACCTGCACATTTCTCCACTCACAAAAGTTGATTCAAGATGGATAAAAGACCTAAATTTAAGGCATAAAACAATAAAAATCCTCAAAGAAAGCATGAGGAAAACAAGATATTGGTCTGGGGAAAGACTTTATGAAGAAAACATATGTAGCAATTGGAACAACAACAAAAATACAAACTGAGACTTAATTAAACTGAAAAGCTTCTGTACAGCTAAGAAGACAACAACCAAAGCAACTAGCAAACTACACAATGGGAAAGGATATTTGCATATTTTGAAGTGGACAAAAGCTTGATAACTTGGATCTACAGATAACTCAATAAACTTGAAAAAACCAGCAATCCCTTATATCAATGACAAGAGAGATGAATAGAATCTTTTCTATAGAAGATAGACAAATGGCTAACAAACATGAAAAAATGCTCTGCTCTTAGTCTTTAATTATTAAAGAAATACAAATCTAAACCACCCAGAGATATGATCTAACCCCAGTGAAAATGGCCCACATCACAATATCTCAAAATTGCTGACACTGGCGTGGCTGTGGAGAGAAGGGAACACTTTTACACTGCTAGTGGGACAACCTGTTTGGAAGGAAGTATGGAGAATCCTCAAAGAACTCCAACTTGACATCTCATTTGATCCTGTAATCCCACTACTGGGCATTTATCCAGGAGAAAAAAAAATCCTTTTACCATAAGGATGCTTGCACTACATTGTTTATTGCAGCTCAATTTATCATTGTCAAAATGTGGAAATGGCCTAAATGCCCACCAACCCAGGAATTAATTAGCAAGCTGTGGTATATGTATACCATGGAATACTTTCAAAAAGATGGAGACTTTACTTCTTTTGTATTAACCTGGATGGAAGTGGAACACGTTATTCTGTGTAAAGCATCACAAGAATTCAGAAGCAAGAATCCCACGTACTCAATTCTGATATGAGGACAATTAATGACCTAGTACACGATGCGGGTGGGGGAAGGGGAGAAGCAAAAGTGGGAAGGAGGAAGGGGAGTGGGGAGTCATGGTGTGGGACATACTTTTTGTGGGTGGGACACAATTATAAGAGGGACTTTACCTAAAAAATGCAATCAATGTAATCTGGTTCTTTGTACCTCAAGGAATCCCCAACAATAAAAAAAAGAAAGAAAGAAAGGTAAAAACTTGTTTTATAGAATGAATTAGGATCCTTCCTTCCTTCTTGGTTTTATTAAATAATTTCATCAGTTTAGGTGCTAGTTCTTTGTGTATACCTTCAGTTTGACAGTGAATACATCTGGTGTGGGGCTTTTGTCGTTGTTGGGTGATTTTTTTTTTTTATTACTGATTCAATCTCCCTACTCAGGACTACCATTTCTTGTTGAGTCATGATTCAGAGGTTACACATTTCCATAAATTTACCCATTTCCTTGGATTTTCTAGTTTGCGTGCATAAATTGTTCATTGTAGTCTTACATAATCTTACATATTTTTGTGGTATCAATTGTGTTGTCCCTCTTTTCATTTCTGATTGAGCTTATTTGAATCTTCTCACTTCTTGGTTAATCTAACTTGTGGTCAGTTGATTTTGTTTATCTTTTCAAAGAATCTTTTTGGAAGGAAGTATGGAGAATGCAATCAATGGGAAATATAAAATTTTCCTTATGGGAAATGTAATATAATTTTTTGGCACATGTGGACTCAACTTGCTTGTCTGGAAAAGATTTTATTTCTTCTTCATTTATGAAACCTAGTTTTGCAATATACAAAATTCCTGGTTGGTAGTTATTTGATTCAAGAAGACTGAAAGGAGGACTAAAATCCCTTTTAGCTTGTACTATACTGTTAAGAAGTCTGCTGTTCATCTGGTGGTTTCTGCTTCTTAAGAGCTTATGGGCTTTCTACTTCCCTTTGACTTTGGCCAACATGCTGAATATGTATCTTGGTCACTTCCTATTTGCAATGGTTCTCTGGGAATTTGATAAATTATTTGTATCTAGATGTCTAAATCTCTAAAAAGACAAGAACATTTTCCTCTATTATTCCCTCAAATAGGTTTTTCTTAATATTTTGCTATTTCTTATTCTCCCTCGGGGATACTTATCATTCTTACACTTGATCATTTTATATAGTCCCATATTTCCTGGCAACTTTGTTAATTTCTCTTCATTCTTTTATCTTTACTTTTGACTGACTGGGTTTAATTGGAAATTTTATCTTCAAGCTCTGAAATTATTTAGAAGAAAAATATTATTAAGGAAAATATTCATGGTTGCGAATGGACATGAATCATATTTTGTTAGTTATGCACTGTATCAACAATGTTCTTCATTTTTAGAATTTCCTTCTGTGTTGGTCTCAAATTAGGAATAATCTCTAGGGTTTTCCCCCCAAGATTTGGAAGATGAACATAAAGCAGCAACTATTATGCTCTAAAGAGTGGCACAGATATTGGGATCCAGGAACTATTGCAGTTCATGTATGTTGTTGCTGATCTACTCATTTGTTAGCTTATAACAGTATTCAGGCAAGCAGCTACTCCAGCTCCTACTGTATCTCTTTTAGCTTCTCTGAGTTGAGGGCTAGTCACATGTGCAGCTTTATTGATAAAATTTCCAGCTATTTCTGCAGGTTACTTGCATTAATGAAATCAAATGTATTGATAGGCAAGCACGGGTTTTACTTTGTCTTCTTGAATTTCTATTAGTTCTCATGGGTTACAATCTGCCCTGACTCTTTCCCGCTTCAGGCAATTGTTTTCTTCTAAAAATATTTACTCTCTTGCACTTCATTAACTTTAGGCCTACCACCTGACACAAAGGCAACAGCCTTTCATACTCTTCTTCATTAGCTTCCACAGATTAATAAGAATCAATACAAATAATAAATCCTTTATTTCACAGCATTCAGAGTGGTTCTGATTTCCTGACCAAATTCTGACTGATACACAGTGATTAACTTCTCAGCTTCTTAGTGGCTATTTTCTCATAGGCTTTTCCATATTTCTGTCCATATCACTTACAATTTGTGAATATCTTGAGAGGAAAACCTGTCTGAACTCTCAGGTTTACATCTCTGCTCTTCCCTTTTCATTGAGATCTTTGCTAGTCATTTCCTTGCTGCTTTGGTAGCTGTGAGCTTCATTTTTTATCCCTCAGTCTCATGAGATTACAAAAAAACTGCTCAACCCTGCTTACTCTTAACAGCCACTTCTACACAACTGCTTAGCTTATGAGCCTCTCTGTTCATACCAAATATGGATCAGGAATTTCCTTATAGGAAATAGAATATAAAATGTTTGGCACATGTAGGGTTAATTTTCTTAATATTCTCAAATCTTGGCCCCTCAAGTTCTATTTTCCTTGGTAGTTCTCTGATACTTTTAAACAGGTATTTGTTTATATTTTTAAGCATTTCTAATTGTTACCTTTCTGCTTTTTTCCCCAAGATTTTTTATAAAAGCATTTCCTCTTTCAAACTTTCTTTAACAAAATCTGCTCTCAGACTCCAGACAGTGACTCCATTATTGATACATCAATAACAGTTCACACACAGCTGTTTTGGCATTTATCTCATTCTACTACTTGTGTTATTAGTTGACATTTATATATATCCTACAGAAATGCGAGTTGCTTTAAAGCAGAAAATATATCTGATCCAACTTGTATCCTTGATACTGTGCATTGTCTGGCACATAGGGGTGCTCACTTTTTTGTGAAGGAATAGGTAAATTTTATATCAATGCTTGCTAACTGGCTCTAGAACTCCAGCATTTTCTGTCCTTTGTGATACTTATGTATACTGCTTTAAAATATAGTGGTGTTTGAGAGAGGCAGTATCTAAACTATTCACTTTTATCTATCTCTTTAATACCAATTGACTCCTTGGTAGTCAATGAATCAATACAACATCTATTCTTTAGAAAAAGGATCTTGACTAAAAATATTTTTATGCTAATTATTCTTTTAATGACAACACAAAATGGACTGCAGTTGACATGGAGAATTTTTGAGAATGGAATAATCATAAGTAACACTTCTTCCTCTCTGAGTTCTCATGTTGTATCTTCTGATTGTCTTCTGGTTGTCTGCCTCCCCAAAGGGCCAGATGAAATAATATATTCATATTAACTATCAAGGTGAACAATTCAGTCAATTATTTGGAATATTAGTCTAAAGAATTCAAAGCATCTTGATATTTAGAAACATCTAAATGAATTTCTACATTTTTTACTTTATATCCAAATGTTTTGATATTGTGAAGACACAGTTTACTTGCCACAAAAATGGAATCTGGGCATAAATGTTAACAAAAATCTTTTCTTAAACAGTTATGATTCACATTATTCTCATTTCCTTATGATTGAAGCTCAATTTGTGCATATTACTAGTATCGACCAAACCTTAGTAAACCAAAACCACACTCTGCACAAAAAACAACAACTTTATGAAGATGTAGTAAAGAAAGAAATTTTGTTTCCTGAAACACTTTTTATAAAGTACACTATATATCCACTAGTTTTTGTTCTTACCACATGTATATTTCTACTTACTGGGCTTTTCTAAAATGTAACAAATTACACCTTAGGGATACAACATTCACTACAAAGAAGTCATCTCATGGGTGCAACATCGCTGCAACTTCAAACAGAAAGGATCTGCAGAAATCTTGGGTTCATGAGTAAATGAGTTAATATATTCTGAGAAAATTACACTACTGTTTTTCAGTTTATCAATCGAAAAAATGTAATTGAAGGAAAACCTTTGAAGTATTCATGAATCCAGAGACTTCCACAAGCTAGCATGCTATTTGTACTTAATATATGCAAATTTATAAAAGCTGTGATCATTTCCATTTATATTTTAGTTCTTGAAAAGAATAACATAACCTATAATACAACTGATTTCCAATACTGCAAGCTTTCCTGGGATTGACTTACTTTTAAAGTACTTACAGTAGGGCTGACCAAATCTATCATACAGGCAGTAGTAATATCTGTATATAATGAACTCCAATCATTCAATTGTCTAGGTTTATAAATTCATCTTGAATCACATGAAATTAATTTACACTGTGTTTGGAGTATACCATTGTAGATTAATTTCATCATTTTACATTTTTTAAAGGTCCTTTGTTCCCTGCGATTATGTATCTACCTAGTAAAATCTATATCATATGACCTTTTTCTATAAACCATTAATTTATAATTATTTTGCGTATATCGGTTCTGATAATTACGGTGTCGTACAATCTGTGTCAGTTGACAGAATTTTGGCAGAAGCAGCCCCCCCCCTTTTTTTTTTGTAGAGACAGGGTCTCACTTTATTGCCCTTGGTAGAGTACCGTGGTTTCTCACAGCTCACAGCAACCTCCAACTCCTGGGCTTCGGCGACTCTCTTGCCTCAGCATCCCAAGTAGCTGGGACTACAGGAGCCTGCCACAATGCCCGGCTATTTTTCTGTTTTGCAGTTCGGCTGAGGCCAGGTTTGAACCTGCCACTTCAGTATATCAGGCTGGCGCCCTACTCGATGAGCCACAATTATCCCATTAGGTTCTTTTTATAACACTGAATAAAAATGGTTACTCTCACTTGATCTGTTTCAATATCAGTAAATCTAATGTCTCTTAAAAACTTAATTTTTTCTGTCAAAAAATAAAAACAAAAACCTTTTTTCTAACTGAATGAGAAGTACTGAAGTTTTGTTGAGGCTGAAGTCGTGTAAACTACTCAATATTCGATTATATTATTGAACTACTTTTGGTTACTGTCCCGTATGTTGTATAGTGCCAGTGTCTTCCCATTAGAAATTTATTTTATTTTATTTTATTTATTTATTTTTTTTGAGACAGAGCCTTAAGCTGTCACCCTGGATAGAGTGCTGTGACATCACAGCTCACAGCAACTTCCAATTCCCGGGCTCAAGCGAGTCTCCTGCCTCCACCTCCCAAGTAGCTGGGACTACAGGCGCCCGCCACAATGCCTGGCCATTTTTTGGTTGCAGCCGTCATTGTTGTTTGGTGGGCCCTGGCTGGATTCGAACCTGCCAGCTTAGGTGTACATGGCTGGCGCCTTAGCCTATTGAGCCACAGGCGCCAAGTCTCCCCATTAGAAATTTCATTGGAAACACTCAGGGAAGTTGGATTTTGAGATACAAATGAGGATAAGGAAAATACAAACACAATAATCTGTTTCCCTTATTATTTTCCTGTACAAGTTCACATCTTGCTGATGAAATAATTCATGCATTTTAATGTTCTTCATTACAAAAAACATGTTTTCATGTGTCAGGTTATTACTGATTATTATTTATATAACACAATTTTTCTGGATTCAGGCAGAAGTGGAGGGCATTGTAGACTGAATACATAATTATATTTTGGTTAAAACAGATGATGAATTATTTTACATGCATAGTTGTCATACAGAGCAATGTAAATTTGATATGAGTTAATCCTCTGGGGTGAAAGCTATCTGTAAGCCCTCCAAACATAATAAACTTAGGAGTGCAAGTAGGTTGAGTGTGGTTATCTTCTTTGTAGGGAACTGTGGATTCTTGACAGCTCCAAGTTTACAAAAACTATTAGCAATTCAAAATTCGCCTTAGAACAATCAAATCAAGTGAAGACTACAGTAGGCGATCCAACAAACAAAGTAATAAATACTTTCAATATTATCTTTTCAACTGATTCTTTTGAGATTGTGAAGGTACTCCTTGAGTCACATGATTCAGAGGATTTTGCAGTTAGGAATTATGTCTTCAACACACACAAACGCAAACACAGAAATCCATCTGACCATTACTTTTAGACACACTGAACAGTGTACTCAAGACTATGCATATTAAATAATGGCTGCCTCCAATTCTTACATTTTTTACCACTAGATCTAAAGCTGATGTATTGTGCTGCCACAGTAGAATGTTTACCACGATCAAACCCATGGACATCTTAGTTACACTAGTGATTAGCAAAGTGCTTTATGATATTTATGCCTAAATGATGCCCGACAGTTCAGGTTTCACTGTCATCCCAGGAAGTAACTTTTTCCTACTCTTTCCATCACCTTGGATGATAAAATGACATAAAGGGGAGTCTAACAGCCTTCTGCATCTAAAAGGAAATGACATCTTTAAAAATTATCTCATCTCTTTCTGCAGAAAATAGAGTTATTATCCTCCCTTCTCCTCCCTTCAGCTGCAGCCATTTTCTGCCCTCCAATTTAGGAGGCCACCCATGACATGTAAAATTTAGTGCAAGTAAATTCGGCTCACTCGAGGAATGACCAGAGGAAAGAATAGAAAAGAAGCTGAAAAGCTTGATGATCTCTGGTGTACTTAAGGTAAAACAACCAAGAGAAAGGGAACATAAGCCAGAGTGTATTTTCACACAAATGACATTGAGGAGTGGGCAGATGGAAGAGGAGGAAGTGAAGTTATTTGGACTTCTAAGTAACAATCTACCCAGGGATATGTGGCTATTAATGTAAATGTTGGATTAAACAAGGAAATGGAAATTTACTTCTAAATTAATGTGAATTAATTTAGTTTGAGAGAAAGCATGTTCAAGGGGATAGAAAACTTGTCTAGTAGTCAGTGCCTTGTATTTGTAGCTCTGTTACCAATCTTAGTAAATTATTTTGCCACTTATTTCCTTCACAGCAATAATGCCAATGGTCCCGTGCTTCGTTTCCAAGTATGCTTTGAAGATGTGCAATACAGTGTTCATACAGTGTTTGAAGCTCTACACAGAAAAGCTCTAAATTTAAATATTTAATCTATTTGTAATTAAGCATCTCATTTAGAAACATTATGAGGTGTTACTAAGTATATAGTGCTATGTTATGTATTGTGTACAAATAGGAATGAATAAGCCTATATTCACGTATTTATGGAACTAACAATTGAGCAATGGGTGCACTAAGCAATATAAATCCTGTTATTTAGGCAATATAGGGAGCATGTTATACTAGAAACAAATACAGAAGTCTGTAGTCCTATGCAAATTAGCAATCACTCCCTGCCACGGAGAAATAGGGAAGACTTTGCAGCAAAAGGGAACCTTATATGAACTATAAAAATTATCTAAGATATTATTATAAAACAAATATGTTAGAAGGGCCTTTTTCAAGCAGAAGAAAACATGGGCAGAAAAATAATGTCTGACTTGAGGAATGTCAAGTAGTCTACTTTGGCCTAAAGTACAGTGCATATTCAAGGAAGTAGTTAGGTGTAAAGTTAGAAAATCTAAGTTAGAATCAGACTGCAAGAACTTCCATATCAGGCTAAGGACATCAGACTTCATTTATTTGGTAAAGAGAAGCCATATAATGTTATTATGGTATTGAGAAAAATGGCTGGAACTCTACTTTTGTAACTTCCAAATAGATTGGAAAGAGAACACATTGGAAGTCGTGTATCTAAACTATTGAAATAAGTCCAGGTATGAGGTATTAGAAAGCTGAACAAACTGAATAGGCTAGTGGCAATGAGAATAAAAAAAATACAAGGTAAAGAGAGAGAGATTTTATAGATGAAATTAATAATAAAAAATTCTGACTGATTAGATATGTGGTTTGAAAAGGACTGAGAATTTAAGGATAACTTCTTGATTTATGAATCTAGAAGATTTGGAAGTAGTAAATAAGTAGAAAAGGATTGAAGGTAATAAAAAGCCAATTTTTGGATGTGTTGGGTTTTAGGTATAAGCATTTATCTAGGTGAAAATATTCAAATGTTTATTCATAATTTGAAACTGCTGTTCTGGGAGCTAACAAGGGAAGTTGTTTCCAAAGATACATATTAGAAAAACATGATTTTAACACAGATTGTATTAGAAAGAAAACATATGGATGAAATCATTAGAGTGGAGATTATTGAAAGGGAAGTGAAAAGAATCAAAGACAACTTTAAGTAATACTTACCATATATAAAACAGAAAAAGAAATTACGTAAGCAAAAGAGACAAATAGTCAAAATAGTAGTAGTATTCAGAACCCTGAGGAACCATGCATGTCAAGAGAACAGGCAATTTCAATAAATAAGGGTCAGTCTAATGAATTTTATTAAATGTTACAGAGAGGTCAAGCAAATGAAGCCTACGAAAAACTGAAATTTACCAGTTAGAAGGTCATTAGTCACCTTTAAATAAAAACAGTCTCCATAGAGGAAAGATGTTGATGGTATAAAGTTAGTTAAAAAAAAATAACTGCTTTATATATGTGGCCACCTCTTGTGGTGACATCTGTAAATGGGCATTTTGAATAGACTGAATTTCTGAATGCAGACCAGCAATATCTACTGAAAAGTTATTAGAAGTCCAAATGCCCTGTAAGTGGCACTGGACACAACCCTAACTCCACTCGGTAGCATTATATTTATAAGCAGTAACACAAATCCATTCAAACTCTGCATGACAGCATAGAATAAGATGGGCCTTAAGGGCTTCAACTTGTTTTCCTAAAAGCAGGACCACCTTTTCAAGGGCATTACATTTTTCCTCAATTTTACAATCGATCTTTTCCTGAATGCCCAAAGAAGTTGAAACGTTTTTAAAAAGAGCATTTACATAATGAGCAGTCTGCATGGATTGAGTAAGAGCTACTGAAGCAGTAGCAACTGTGGCTACAGTAGTTACAAGGGAAATAATTCCAGCAACTAATATGCCTTAAAAATGCTGAGGGCATTTAAGCTGCTCAACTAATAACTGCAAAACTTGATACCCAGGATCAGCACACCAAGTGCCATTTACATATACTGGAATCATAACAAAATGGTGTTGCTGTAGTAAAACAATATCTCAGTATTTCTGGGTGCTAGAAAGACAATTACTTAAGTAACAATTAGTGCAAGTAACAACATATTCATACTCTCTAGCCAGAGAGCCTTTCTCTAGAAAAACTTGAGGCTTCATGGTAATATTTAAAGGACCTGTTAAAAAAACATAGATGTGTTTTACACGTATGTTGAGGTACAAAGTTTGCTTACTAGCCTTTTTCTCCACAGTAGGATGTATGAAGGTTATTGGACTAGTGGTAGCAGCAGCTCGCCAAAGGTCTGTTTGCAACTGACCTCCAAGGATAGGCAAAATCGCCATAGTCAAATCCCCTGTGTCCCCTCCTGATTGGAGGAGTTGCCCCACCACTGAAAGCAACAAAGAAGGGGACCTGGATTTATTCACAACAGCCAAAAAGGGACAGGACCAATCGTACACAGAAAAAGAAGTGCTAAAACTTTTGTGTATAGTTCCAGGGGTAAAAGAACAAGCTCTCCATGGGAAAAACTCATCAAAAGAATGTTCATGCCCTAATAATAGGCAGGGAGGTAAAGAGGCTGGGGGAGATACTCCCACTATGATGGCTTGCAGCTGTGGAAATTTGTAAAAAGTCATGTTCCACTCAGAAAAAGGAAGTATGGGATTGGAACTGGAAGGAGCACACCCATTGCAATGGCCTAAAATCTTGCATAGTTCCGTGCATAGCTGTAACAGCCTGTGTGATTTACCTGATGAGTCATACACACAGTAACTTGCTCAGAGGACCGGGCATAATTATAGAGGGTCCATTGAGTAACAATGGGCTCCCCATCAGGGGGTCCAAACAAAAGGGTGTTATTGTCAAAGACTGGCACATTAGAATCACCGCAGGCAACCTGGCAAAGAACAGGGGGATCAGGGAAATAAGCCCAATAGGGTTCTCCTCCCACTAGGCCAACCTGCGACATTAGCAGTGCTATCATTGTCACGAAAAAGTGATCAGGCGTGGGCACTGTTCCCTGTCTCTGGAGTAGGTCTCCTCCGCCTGAGGGTCAACTGCTTCCCTTGTCCCCAGGTCAGTAGCTGGGCAGACTGGGTTCTCTGAGATAGTCTGGACGGTCCCTTTCCTGCATGGTCTTGGAGAGGGGGAGCTGGATCCTCCAGCTTCATTTTCTTGTTAGAGGGAATCGGGTGACTGGGGTCGCAGCGAGAGAACCTCTGCCACCTTGATAAGCCTCTCCAGAAGTCAGTGGGGTCCATCCAAGGTCTCTGGAAAAACACAAACATGGCCTTTTTTCCAAATGAGCACTGGGTCAGGGCCAAACCACTGTCTTGTGAGGGGGTCCTTCCACTTAACCAGGAAGGAGCCAGGATTGGGATGCCAAAAGCGATCCACAGACGACCGGCCTTCCTGATCTAATGAAAAAAAATTAAGGACAAAAAGGGCATGAGAAAGATAATTCTGAGGTTTCAGGGGAGATAACTCTCCCTGATTATTTTTTCCAGATGAAGTTTTAGGCGTGCATGAGCCCATTCCACAATACCTTGAGCCTAAGGATTGTAAGGAATGCCAAAAGAATGGTGGATAGAAAATTGTGCCATAAATGAAACAAGGGCTTTTGATGTATAAGGAGGTGTGTTGTCTGTTTTAATAACTTTAGGAAATCCAAGAACAGAAAAACAGTGCAAAAGTTGTGCTTTAACATCCTTGATACCTTCCCGAGAACAGGCAGAAGCCACAAGAAACCCAGAACAAGTATCCACACAGACATGCACATAAGCAAGTTTACCAAAAGGAGAAAAATGTGTGACACTCATTTGCCACATCTGCCCAGGCAAAAGGCCTGGAAGATTAACCCGTTAATGGGGTTCTGGAACATGAGATGAGCAATAAGAACATTGTTTCACAATCTGTTGGGCTGCTTCTTGCAAAATACCAAACTGCAGATGCAGGGTATGTGCATTTTGATGATGAATGGCATAAGAAGCTTAGGCCTTATCTGTCATACAACATAACCAAGGCCACATGACAGAGAGAATCAGCTAGGCCATTGCCTTCAGCTAAAGACCCAGGCAAAGCAGTATGACCATGAAGGTGACCAACATAATAGGGGGCAGACTGGGCAAGTAAAGTCTGCTGACACTGTAAAAAAAGTGCTTGAAGAGTTGAATCCACTGAAGGGCCAATGGTGTGTGTCTTCCTCCAAAACTCGCAAACAGTGAAAAAACCAATTACTATCAGTATAAAGATTTAAAGGATGAAAAGATTTTTGAAAAGCTAGGTGTGCTGCAACTAGTTCAACTCTTTGGGCAGAATAAAGAGAAGTATGAGATTTAAAAGTTTGATCATTTAAAACTAACGTAGCATAGCCAGAAGAGAAACAATCAGTAAAGGCAAGATCTGCATGAGGAAGTGAGACAGCAGAACGAAGGTGAGGAAAAATCACAGGATGCTGACAAAAAAATGAAAGTAACATAGATCCAGGGTAATGATAAATAATCTGACCTATAAAACTGGCAAAAACAAGTTGCCAGGTAGTATTAAATAGCAATAATTGACTGACTTGTGCTTCAGTGTAAGGAACTATAATAAAATGAGGGTCAATTCCACACAGTTGCCGTGCACGTGTGTGGGCAGCTGTGATGAATTGAACTACTCGTTCAAAATAAGGGCACAACCTTCAGTGTCAAGAAGATGGCAAATGCATCCATTCAATAGGGGTGTTCTGTCAAAAGACACCAGTGGGAAATGAAAAAGTGTTCAAAACTATAAATGTTAAAGGAGAAACATAATCTATTTGAGTAACCTGAGCCTGTTTTAGCACCTGCTCCACCAGCATTAGAGTGGCACACACTGAAAAGGTGAGAGAACAGGGAGAAGTGGGAGAAGGATTCCCCCTAAAATATCAAATAAAGGAAGTAATTCATGAGTTGTGATATGGAGCAATGAGTGCAGCCAGTTAATGTCACCTAAAAGTCTTTTTGGTTTTTTTGTTTGTTTGTTTTTGTTTTGTTACTGTTTTCTGACTTTTTTCTCCCATTCTTTCTTTTTTTTAATTAAATCATAGCATGTACATTAGTGCAATCATGGAGTACAATGTGTTGGCTTCATATACAATCTGAAATATTTTCATCAAACTGTTAAACCTAAAAGTTTTTGAAAATCATTCAAAGTCTGCAAATGAGAGGTATCCAACACAAGGCATTCAGGCTGCACAGTACTTTGGAAAACTTTCATGCCCAAGTAATCCAAGGGATAAGTCTGTTGCATTTTTTCAGGAGCTGCAACCAAATCGTGCTGAGCAAAATGACAAGTTAAATGACTCAGCATTTTATCCAAAACATCTTGGGAAGGATGAGACCAAAGAATGTCATCCATGTAATGAATACAGTAAACCTGTGGATACCACTGTCAGAGTGGGGAACGAATCTGAGCTACAAATTTCTGGCAAAGAGTGGGAGAGTTAGCCATTCTCTGAGGTAAAACACTCCCTGAAAACTATGCATAAGCTGTTGAAAATTGACAAATGGGAGGCTAAAAGCAAAATGCTGGCAATCCTGGGGTGTAAGAGGAATAGTAAAAAAATCAATCTTTAAAATTGATTAGCTATGCAGGCCAAGAATTAGGTACAGCAACAGAGGACGATAATCCAGGCTGCAACACTCTCATAATTTCCATAGTAGCATTAACAGCACGGAGATCTTGCAACAGCCTCCATTTTCCTGATTTCTTCTTAATAACAAAAATTGGGGTGTTCCAAGGGCTATTAGAGGGTTCAATATGACCAAGATTTAACTGCTCTTGTATTAAAGCCTCGGCTGCCTGAAGCTTCTCTTGAGTCAAAGGCCAGTGATCTATCCAGACTAGGTCAGATGTTTTCCATGTAATAGGATCCACAGTCAGGTGGGCAGCGGCAATCAAGAGGCCTGAAGTAAAATGCTCAAAACCAAGGCCCTGGTGTGGGGGCCGTGGTTCAGTTGCAAAGGTTGAGTTATTCCATGAGCATGTTTACCCAAACCTGATAGGGGATTAAAACCTTGTTTAAGCATTAAATTTGATACAGTTTCATTTGGGCTGACAAGCAGCACTCCCAATTGTTTGAGAATATCCCCCCCACCCATAAATTGCACAGAAGGTATTCCAGCACAAAAGGTTGAAAAGTACCAGAATTACCTTCTGGGTGGGTCCAAGTAAGGAGGGCATAACTTTGAAGGGGATTTTGACTCATACCTATTCCCTGCAACTGAGTCATGAATGGGATCAAAGGCCAGGTTGAAGGCCAATGTTGCTTTTATATGACTGAAATATCTGCCCCAGTATCAAGGATACTTGGGAAAGAACAGCTTTGAATAAGAAGCGTGAGTTGGGGGCCTTCCTGAGAAATAGCTCTGACCCAATAGGCATCTGAGGACCCAAAGCACTCAGATCCTCTGCTCCTCCCTTCTGAACCTGTCCACATTTTTGAAAAGGCACATGAATAAGCTGAGCAACACATTCTCCTGAAATAACAGACACAATACCACAAGGGGCCACAACCATAATTTGGATTTCTCCTTCATAATAAGAGTCAGTGACTCCAGGGAGAACTTGGAGCCCTCGCATGGCAGAGCTGCTTCACCCAAGTAATAGTCCCACAGTGCTCACAGAGATGGGACCAAAAATGCCTGTGGGAATTCTCTGAGGTCCTAGCTCTGGAGTTAGTACATAGTAGGTGGTGCAATTGAGATCCAGTCCTGTGGAGCTGGGGCTTGCTCTAAAAAGGGATTCAATGCCTTTCCGGGTTGTGAGGGCTTTTGAGACAGGACTGTCTCCCCCTGGTTGTAGTACCTGCCCCGATTGTTTGATGGGCATGGGGCAAGGCCTGGACCCAGTTTCCTGAACTTAGCTTTAGAGGCTTGCCCTGAGAATAAGTTTTTGATCTGCATTCATTATCCCAATGAAAGACTTTCTGACATTTGGTACACAAATAAGTGGGTCGTGCATGCACAGGCCCTGAAGTGCCCTGAGCACACTGCAGAAACTGCATATTAAAATTACCAGGCTTTCCATAATTGAAACAATTGTTATTTCTTTGGGGCCCAGAAGCAGAAGGGAATTTACCCCATTGGTTATTCCCTTCCATCTGCTGATACACCATTCCAATGGGTAACCCTTTTATCCCAGCCACAAACACAGCCCCTTGAGTGTAAGAAGATCCAACCTCTGTACAGAGGCGAATATAGTCTTCCAAAGACCCTTGTTTTTTGTAAGGGCAGATTGCAGCTTGACAGGCAGAATTAGCATTCTCAAAGGCTAAATGGTGGACAATTAAAGTCCCAGCCTCAGAGTCAGCGATGATTACATGCCCCACACCTTGCAGCAGCTGGGCAACAAAATCTTGATAATTTTCATCAGGGCCCTGGCAAATTTTACTCAGTTCCTGTGTTCAGAGCTGTGAGGGTAGCCTCCTCCAGCCTGCAAGTGCCATAGTGGCAACCTGATGGTATACAAATCAAGGCCAATTAACTTAGGTTGCAGTATCAGAATAATTTCCCATTCCTGTAAGCATATCATAAGACAGTCCATTATTAGCTTGGCAGGTGTGCCACATCATCTTGTCAACTTTATCCATGTACTCAGCTTCCCATAAGAGATATCCACCCCCCGAGAAAGACATGCTTTGGCAATACTTTTCCAATCATTAGGTGGCAAGGTATCATCCCCAGGGACTCTATCATAGCCATGGTAAAGGGGCAGTAACTCCATATTGATAGACTGCTGCCTTTATATCTTTTAAAGTCTTATAAGGAATGGGTTCATGGTATTGTTGGTTAGAAGCAGGATTCACATGAATAGGAAAGGCTTGAAATCCTGACGTATCTTCTCCAGCTTCTCCAGCCAATCTCAAAGCTTGCTACAATGGAGTAGCAGACAGGGAAGATGCCAGGGAGTCCCCAGCACATGGCAAAAGGGAAATTGCTTGAGGGGAAGGAGCTAGAGCAGAGGGAGCAAAACCTGCAGAATCTGGGGAAACAGGTGCTTCAGGAGACAGGAGAGCAGACACTGCAGGAGCTGGGGGAGAGGACATGGAGCTATCCCACTCCTTTTTCTTAAAGATAGCCTATAAGGCTGCAAAAGCTTTAATCAAATATTTAGTTGCCACTTGCTCAAAATCACCACTATAATTTTCTACCCCAAGGGGCTGTTCCCCGCCCCCCACTCCTGATATGAAGCAGCCTCTCCTTGAGCTATTGTATTTCCTCTGGAGACAGGGGATCTTCCTTAGGTAAAAAATCAGAGGCATCCCAATCATCGAGAGCTGGCTCAGAGGGAGTGCACTGGAGGGGACTTATGCACTCAACCTCAGGTTTCAGGTTGAAGCAATTCTTGACCAAATTATAAATGGTAAAAGTTTAAATGGGAATCCCATCAGGCCCTTGAGTAGTGTAATAAGCTCTCATATGGGACCCAAATTTTGCCCAAGTATCTTGATTGACAGTTCCCTCCTCTGGGAACCAAGGGCATACCTCCTGCATAAGCTGCAGAAAACATTCCAATTGATGAGTCCACATCTGGGCTCCCTGAGCTGTGAGCATAGACTTTAACACCTTCACATACATATCACTGTATTTTAACCCAGACTGTCCTATGCTTTACTCCTGATGAACAATGCACCGCCTCATTTACCTAAATTTACAGAAGTATATGACCTACTCCAGTTTAGGACTCACCTATGAGTCAACCACAGCACTGGAAAACAACTCTCTTGGGGTGGTCTGTGGGGTCAGTATTCTTCAGGTCCCTGTTTGGGGCACCATCTGCCAGGAACCAGCCTAGACAAGTTATTAGGAACCTGGAAGTAGACCGGCGCAGGATAGAAAAAAGAGACACAGAAAATAGAGGGATCAAGAGGACCTTTCTGCAATAGGATAAGGAAACCTCAACTTTATTGAACAGCTTTTATATACAGTAGCTTAAAGGCATTAATTTTTCATAATTGCATAACTTGATTAAAAGCAGCCTAAAAGCAGATTAGCATTCTCAGCAGTCTGAGATTACCAAAAGGGCATGTCTCCATTCTAATCTGCTTCAATAACCAACCATAACAGGAAACAGCTGGGGCCAGGTTGCATTCGGTCTTTGACTCACATGTGGTTCCTCAAAACTGGGGGACTTTCAGGGCAGAGGCAAGATGGCCAAATGGAGCCAGCATTCCACAGAGGCTTCCATCCAAAAGGAGAGTCAAAGCACATAAATTTAGCAAGAAAACAGATGGTTTGGATCTGAGCCAAAAGAGAAGGTTGAAGAACGCACATCAACCCTGCTGAGGTGAGCTGCGACCCCAATGATACAAACAAAATGTACAAGATCCATCACCAAGTGGACAGGAGTCCCTCACCCATGAGAATGGCTCACAGTATACTCCATACAAAAAAGCGAGCAAAGTTCAAATATTCTCCCATTCTATCCCACAAGAGAGACCGTCTAAAAACCAGACCTCCTTCCCCTACTAGGGTGCCATGGCACTCTCCTGCCAGGCATAAAACTACATATATTCTCTATCTGCAATTTTTTTTTCTTAAACGGGAACAGATACAATATTTATTTATTTATTTTATTTATTTTTTATATTTTTTTATTGAATCATAGCTGTGTACAATAACTCAATCATGGGGTACAGTGTGTGGGCTTCAGATACAATCGGAGATATTTTCATCAACATGATTGTGATAACATTCAAGAGACTTTCTCATTTACCATGTGAGAATATTTTTGATCCGTATTTAGAAGTTTTCTCCTGACACTTCAAATATGCACCACAGGTGTGATCCTGCCCATTATCCTCTCTCCCCCCACTCTCTACCTCCACTTCCCTCCTTCTCCCCTTTCCCTACCTTCTTGTGAAATTAGTGGGTTGTAGCCTTCACTTGAAAGATACAAATTTGCCTCATATTAGGGATGTATACATTGGATACTTTTTCTTCCATTCTAGAGATACTTTGCTAAAGAGAACCTGATCCAGCTCCATCCATGTAAATATGAAAGAGGAAAAGTCACCATCTTTCTTTATGGCTGCGTAATATTCCATGGTATACATGTACCACAGTTTATTAA
>CAUYRH010161604.1:0-28363 GCA_963574655.1 Perodicticus potto
CCCAGTAAAATACAGACACAGATTTCATTCAGCATATACAAGCATTGGGGCGTGTTCTAATTCATCTCACTGGGTTACCAGAGCCAGGAGAAGTTCGATCTTAGGGGCAGTCTGAGCGCCTCAGGCCCAGAAATTGAATAGGCCAGTGCTAAAGAGAGGCTGCATTCTGGGCACCACCACTGGGGTACCAGCCGAGGTGACAGAATCGAATCATGGTGAACTGAGCTGCCCAGCCCTGTCATGTGGTCTTTAGAAGACAACAGTGGGCTCCTGGGTAGCTTCCAATGAGATTCACAGTCCCACAGAAATCTGTGCCTCAGGGTTCCCATCTGCACATTGGGGATAAGAATCCTGCCCTGAAGATGTCACAGGGCTATAATGAGGCTCCAAATAGAAATAATTTGTCAAAAGTGCTTAGCCAAAGGTAAAGTGCCATACAAATTTAAGGGAATTCAATTGATTGATTGTGATTGTGAGAGTGCCCCGGGGACAAGAGTGGACTGGCTCATGGGTCCAAGGGCCAAGGAAGCTCCCATGCTGTGCCTTAGACTGGCACCAATCAATGGCGGGGAATGCCCGCTGCAAAACAGTTTCCTTAGTATCTTGGCCCTAGGAAGTCACCAAGGCCTAGCACCTGGGTCAGGGCTGGGAAAGTCACTGGGGAAGTTACAGAAAAAGTCACAGGGGTCAAGGAGGAGGAAGGAGGTAGCATATAAAGCAAGGGGGAATTACTATCATCACACACGAAAACAGATACCCACTGGATGCAGGGCATTGAGTTGGCAGTGCGGATGAAAGATGGAGGCAGAGGGGGAGAGGGAGGTGTCACAGCAGCAGAAGGAGAGATACTGTCCCAATAGGCTCACTTGCTAGCTCCCCTCCTCCTAAAGGGATAATGCCAGTGTCTGTCTATCTGCAGAGGAAGGGGGGGCAGGGAGAGAAAACCAATAATATAATAATCTGACTTATGAATGGGGTTCCTCTCCCCCTGATACTACTACCCAGCACCTTAGGTAGGTGTCAGGAACAGGCAAGCACTTGGTCTGTGCACTTTGAGGCTAAGGCCAGAGTTGGGCCCGGAGCACCACAAAGGCAATAATGAGTATCTGGAAAAAGGCAGTGGTTGTCAGTACTGTTGGGGGATAGCATTTCTATTTGTACTTGGGCACAGTTTTACGGAGCCGATCACTGAGAGTCTATGAGTTTCAGAGCTGAGCATTGTGGATGCCCCTGAAGAATACAGAGGTAGCCATCTTACTTGTGGTGGGCTGCCAAGGCTAATCAGGAAATGGACCAGGTGGGGGACAGGGCCGGCAAAGACAACTCCTCTGCAGGCTCATGTCTGGGGAACGCAGAAGGAAGGACTCTCTACTTGCTCCTGCTACTGCTGCTCTCCCCCAACTCCCTTGGCAAGGGGCTTGGGGCCTCCTGGGGAACTGGGAGGCTGCCCCAAAGGGTGCTAGCTGGCACCTACAGGTTAAGGCAGACAAGCCAGTAGAGCACATTAAAGAGGAAGAAGGACACTGGGAAAAGAACTCGTGAGTAGTCATCCAGGCGGTAGATGTGGATGCGGAGGCGGCCCTCCTGCCAGGTGCTGCCCTCACAATCAGGGACCATGCAGAAGTACTTCTTAAGACCCTTGCACCACGCACAGCAAAGCAGCTTGGAACAGAAGCCGCGGGGACCCTCAGGGCTACCTGGGCTAGGGGACCGCTCAGCTGAGCAAGACGGGCGCTCTTCTCCATCACTTCCCTCAGAGGTGACAATCTCGCACACAAAAACTTCCTGCTGCTGGCGGGCACGGGCACGAGCACGGGCACGGGCACGCGCACGAGTACGAGCATGGGCACGGCTATCGATACGAGGCTGAAATGGACAAGGGAAGAAGTGTGGAAAAGTCAAGGGTAGATGAGCCAAAAACTAAGTGCTGCCTCAGGATTTTCTGGAAACTGTCCTTGGCACATCATTTCTTAGCTCCCTCCAGAACTCCTACCAACACATCAGGAAGTTGACTTCAACTTCCCCCACAACCCCGGGTGACCCCCCCATCACTCAACAAGCTGACCACCCATATGCCAAACTCCTAGTGCCCTCACTGGCTTTCACGCTCCAGAGCCTGCCACCAATCCCACACCCAGGTCATACGTGGCGGAGTTTCGGAGAAGCATGGGCTTTGGTCCGGTTGTAGGTCAGGAAGTTGAGCACAGCAAACTCCATCAGCGCACAGAAGCAGAAAACGAAGCACATGGCAATGTAGAAATCCAAGGCCGTGATGTAGGAGACACGTGGGAAATTCTTACGAGAAAAGGTGCCCAGAGTGGTCATGGTGAGAACAGAGGTGATCCCTGCAAAAGCACAGAAGTGGAGGTAGGCTCAGCTCCCGACCATACATCACACCCCTCAAAGCACTCTAGGAGAAGGCAATTCTTTGCACTCATCAGCAAACTCACAGCCATGTGCCCATGTTTATGCCACTGACACCCCCTTACCTAAGGAGGTCCTAGCTGGAGCAGACTCCTTCTTGATCCAAAAGGAAACCCAGGACAGCATCGTGGTCACAGAAGAAGGGACATAGTTTTGAATGGCAACATAGCCAAAGCGCCTGCTCACGTTGAAGAAAAAGGTCATGACCATGAAGTTGCCTGGAAGACATGAAGGACACCATTTCCTCACACCACTGATGTGAGGGTCTTCCCCAAGCAGGACATACACTAAGGGTCCTGTTGTTCAGCTCACGGGATTCCCTACCACTGGCCTCAAACACAGCCATGTTGTTTTGTGGCAATACACATAGGACCAGAGCCCCAGAAAGGACACTCACTGCAAGACAAATGGCCTGCTGCTAGCTAAGCTAAGGTCAGAATCTTGATAATTTCCTTCTCATTCCCACACACCCAATGTCTGTCTTTACAGGGTGGCAAGACAGTCAGGTGCAAGTGAGAGAATCAGCTCTCAAAATACCAGGCCCACAGAGCTCATGTCTAGATGTTTGGCCAAGGCCTTCACATCCACCAAGATGTCCTGTACTGGCACTGCTGGACCTCACAGGGTGCACTGTCCAGAAACGGACCCCGGGAGGCCTGTGCTGTGCTGAGAAGGAGAGTTTTGGCTTGCTGTCTACACACCCCTATGCTGGGAACATGTCTTAGTTAGCACTACTTCACTGATGGCCAAAAGCAAGTACTCACCTGTCCCCTAAACTTTACACTCAAGTCTGCACCCTGAAATCTGACACTAAAGACTCACCCCAATCTGGCTCCAACTGATATATCCACACACACCCCTTACCCTATACTAATCCCCTCTGCTCCCAGAGTCCCTGTTCTTAGTTTATGACTCTTAACCCAAATTGAGTGTTTCAGGAAAAGGAAAGAATTAGCCGAAAGTGAAAATTTCGATCAGCCCTCTAGATGTCGTATCTGCGCAATACACATCCCCAGGGCAGACTGAGGTCTTCAAGTTCACCTAGACAGCAAAGGCTTCTCCAGGACCTGAAGACAACCTACATCTCTAGTTGGCATCTTCTTTTGAAACCTTCATGCTGCCCTCTGCTCTGACACTAGTTACATGCTCTGCATGTTATCAGGATGCCATGGCTTGTTTGGGCTTTTCTTTGAGTCTAGAACATAGCTTTTCACTTTAAACATCACATCAAATTTGTAATTACCCAAACCCTGGCTCCCAAATGAACTTAAACTTCATATTCCCACTTCAGTGATGCTGCAGAAATCCTTGACCTTGAATTGAATGGGCTTTTAAATCCCTTCAAGGCAAGGCTCATGTAGGACCTGTGGCTTAGCCCCTGCCCATCCCAGTCTAGCACAGCCTGAACCCAGCAGGCACTCAGCAACTCTTGCTGCTGCTGAGCAACAGCTTTGTAAAGCAGACCAGACCACTGACCTGTCCATGTGTCCTCCTAATTTGGAAAGTAGATCACCACCCAGCACGTTTGGGTGGGCTGTAGCTGAATGAGAAGAAGAGCCTTTCTTACTCACCTTGGCAGTAGTGGTACTCAAGGAGCAAGACTTCTCAGATTCTTCTGGAAAAAAAGGCAAGGAAGTCGCCTGGGCTCAGTAGGAAACCTGTGTCCAGAGTAGTAGCTTTGAGACTGAACTTCTCCAGAGCTGCTGCAGGGACCACTCACACTTGCCTACTGACCAGAATGTATTTATCAGAAGTTCTTTTGCTCTGGCATCTTGACTATAATTTAAGATACTTCTAACTAGCTATCCCTCCCCTGTACCCCCATAAAATTGCTGAGTTTATATATTCTTGTTGTAAGAAGATTCAGCATTCTATTGCATTTTTCTTTTTAAATATTTTTTATTCTGGCCAAAGAAGAACCTTTTCTGCTTGTCAAGAGATGAAAATTCATCTTGAAGGCCAAAAGAAAGATGCTAACCCACACTTTCTTCTTCCTGAGGAGTGAAGAAGCATGGGTAAGAAAATAGAGATACCTAGGGCTGAGAAGCCAAAGCAAAACCAAAAAAGGCTAAAGATGTTTTCTGTCCTTACTCTTTGGCCAGACCATGGTCAGTTGCTGCACTGTCAGAGGGACACAATCCAAAAGACTGTGTCCACAGGATTGGGACTAGAGGATGAGTGGACCCAAAGCTTTCAAGAACAAGGGAAGGGAAAGGAACCAGGGCCAGGGTCCTGCAGACTATAACAGAATGTGATCCAGGGCTACAATGCTCATATTGGCCTTTTAATCTTGGCCTCATTGGAGAGTGACTAGACTTAATGTAAGCTGGATAGTTCTACGGAAAAAGAAGTTAAGTCCGGTGAGTGGAACTTCCAGACATTCCAATTTTAGATAGATAGGGAGAATTTTCTAATGGACTTAACTGTCTAGAGAAGAAAGAAACCCTCTTGCCAGATAGTGAACCCTTGATCACAATTATGATGCCATGAGACGGGTAGCAGCCTTTAGTGAAGGATGATTATTCCCTCACTTGTGGCAGGATTGGACTCTTAGAACCTCCTGGAGCAGAGATTCTGTCGTTCAAGGGCCAAGATGGTCAGAGCAGCAGGCTACCACTGCATCCTGAAGCCTCAGGAGCTGAATACGTAAGTCTGCTCCAGAAGGACAGAACTGCCCAGAGGCTCACTAGAAGAGTTTGAGATCAATCCCAAAGATAACTTTGCCATTGAAGAAATGATGACTCAAGACCCACTAGTCTTAAGAAGAAGAAAAAGGAAGAAGATCACCTCCTTTCTCCCCAAGAACAGTCCTGTCTCCCCAGCAGGTCTGGTGCTTACCTACTGTCATTGCTTTGGTGATGATACTGGCTCTGAGGCTTTGTAGTCACTAGGGTACCATTTTGAAACAATGCACAACCATCTACTAAACGGAACCACTAGTGACTTGAAAGCCCCTGGGCCTTGTCTCCTCTGCCACTTTTGATGATGGGTCCCTACCAATCTGGGGAAAACTGCAGTACAGAAAGTCAAGAGGCAGGCCCATGGTTAGTTGGCAGAAGAGTAAGGCTCCAAGTCAAGGTAGTAAAACCGCTTACCCGGAGCTCCCAGGAAGAAGGAAAGCATTTGTAAAGCAGCCCAGCCCTCTGCCCCTGCCTGGGACTGTGCAAGCAAAGCGCCAGCCAGAGAAGCATGGACTGTCCCCTCACCCAGTGATCTACTCAACAAGGGAAGCAAAAGCAGATTTTCTGCCTAGCCACAGGGAAACAAAGCAAGATGCTTCCCAGGGCAAATGGCTAGTTGGCTGTGACTGGTTCCATCCACATTCTGGAAATGATGAGGGCAGTGCTTCTACTGCTCTGAACTTGGTCAGTACATGTGAAGAGGGTTTCCAGGGCTGCTATGGGAGCTACCCCAGGGAGTTCCCTTGGCTCCTCATTCAGATCACCTAGGAACACAAGCAAAGATGCTCACATCTTATTGGGAGACGAAGTTTACGAGACCTGGAACCCTCCCTTTTCATCCTTGTTAGAGACAAGGTCAAAAAACCAATGGTCATCAAAGCTACCCCAAATTCACCATGAAGCCTTTCACTGGAATCTGTGCCTTTTAGAGTTGTCCCTTTAAGACAGACATTGATGCACCCAGTATAACTTCATCTAGACCATCTAGCCTTCACCTGGATGACATCAGAACTCTAGCCTCCACCACCTATTAGGACAGACTTTGCTTCCTATTCAACCAGCTTGGATTGGTTCTGGGTATGGAGAATTCACACAAGCTCCATTCCGAAAGTCATCCAAGTAGTTCAGTGTTGTAATAAAGACCTTAAAACTGAAGGGTCTGCATGACAAAGCTAGTTGCATATTCTAATAGCAACAAAACTTTATCTACTTACCTAACCTCCCAGGGGACTTAGCAAAGCACTTACTTCTTTGCAGATGAGACTGAGACATAGTTACAAAGTCTCAGTTTCCTCTGCAAACAGTTGTAAGTGCTTAGCATTAATAAGACAGGAGACATGTTCTACAATACTTCCGTGGGATGACTGCATAGCATATGTATGGATGGCCACCTCCACTCATTCCTACCACCCTCAGGGGCCTCTGCCTAGCCCTGGCTTCTATGACACACTTACCAGCTGGAGTTGAGATAATCTCAGTTTTGTTGCTCACTCCTTTAAAATCAAATTGGAAGAGCTTCCAGGAGTTCTTCTCATTGATCTCAAGCTTGAAATTTTCCCACTTGTAGATCATCTCAGTCTCGGGATAGGAAACTGGAAAGCAAGGTGGGAAGGAGGATCACATGAGACTGGGAAGCCCAGCTGAGGTCTCCACAAGCATGGAGTCAGCCTGAGCAATGCCTTGGAGTCCTGACTTTGGCCTCACCAGCTATGGGACCTTACTACTCTTACCTCTTTGTTGACGTCAGTGGAATAAGGGCATTTACTGAGAATGGCTCAGTATTGAGCCCTGGGATGGAAATACAGAGGTGGATATGGCATGAACCCTGCCCTCAAGTATTCACGCTTCATTGAGTACAACAGTGAGTAAATAACTGTGACTTCTGGAGTTGCTCTGAAAAACATCTGCCCACAGAACAGTGAGGAAACAAAGTATGGAAAGATCACTTGGGGACACACTCAGAAAAGACTTCATAAAGCAGATGATGCTCCCATTAAGTCTTGAAAGTCAAGTAAATATTCTCCATATGGATGAGGCTGGATTAGGGGTGAAGGTAGCACAGAAAGGTGAAATGTCAAAAGTTCAGTGAGGCAGGAGTAGGGGGCAGGGATCGGTTCATGAATGGCCTCAAGGGTCATTCTAAGGAATTTAGAATTGACCCATGGGCTTTAAGGAAGGATTTGAAACTAGGAAGTGACCTGGTTTAGATGATACTTCAGCTAGGTCCTTCTGGTCCTTCTGTGAGGACAGCATGTTGGCAAGGAGGCCAGTGCAGTAATCCAGGCATAATAAAATGAATAAAGGCAGGAGCCAAAGCTGTCACAGTCAGAATGCAGAGAAACAGACATCAATAGAGATTTGGGAGGAAACACCAACAGGATGTGTTGACTGATTCGATGTAGGAGGTGAGGGAGAAGGAAGCATCAAAGTTCTTGGCCTGAACAACTGGGTGAGTGATGCCGCCCTTCAATAAGACACAGGTGGGAACACAGAAACAACACATTTGTTTTGGGGGGTCGAACTTTTAGAGGAGACAATGAATATAGTTTAGATACGTTCAGTTTCCAAGTGAAGATGTTGCAAAAGTCCAAATGGAAGATGACAAAGGCCTAAAGCAAGGTAGTGCCAGTGGAGATGGAAAGGAGCAGACAGATTTGAGATGCACACATGGAAGAGGTGAGTGACTCATTTGAGGTGGTGGAAGGGAGAGGCAGGAAGCCAACATGAGGCCCAGGATGAGCAACACAGTACTGTTGGCAAGAAATGAGATGAAGGTGGAGGATGGAAGCCCTGCCTAACCTTGGCAGCATCTTAGGAGAAAAGTGGAGGCAGGAAAATGTAAAGGGCAAAGATGAGAAAAAGAAGGGCTCGAGCATGCTGCTGGTGCCCCAGAAACCTAGGAAGGTACTCACAGCTAGAGAAAGACAGAGGGCAAGAGTGAGAGTCCATTGGAAATCTGAGCATGTGGAGGGAGCATCCAGCATCAATGGTCATCCTGGAAGGGAGAAAGGAACCGCATTAAGCTGGCCCTGAGCACTTACGCATCCACCCAATTTTGGCCTGGGGACCACTGCCAATGAACGGCAACAACAGATTTAAGACAAAAAGCTCAAAGCAGAGAAAAAAAGAGAGGAAAAATAGTTTGGAAATATCTGACTACTCTGGGCTCTATCATCAGAGAAGTACACTGGCCAACTTAGATCGGCTTTTGTTTCTGCCCACCCCAACGTCCAGAACCTGCCAACACTCTCCCACTTTCCACCTGTCCCCACATCACCACCAACACACAGCCTTCCCTGCCAGGCATTCAAAGTGTCCATCCTGGTCTTACATACATTTCCAACCACTGTGTCACTGCTCTGTCTGGATAATTCCACCATCAACACCGTGGACGTGTCTTTACATCCAGTACCCACTTTGGGTGGAACTGTCCAGGCAGTGCAGTCATACTGGTGCATCCTAGTTGGGGGATCCCTGGACTGGGAGCCCAGTAATAGTGTACCAGTCCCAGCTCTGCCACAAACTTAGTGTGTAGTTTTAAGTAATGCACATACATATATTTATTTATTTATTTATTTTAAATTTCGAGGCCTCAGTGTCTGTATCTTCACATGAGGAGTTTGAGGTCATGGTCTAGGAAAGTTGGATAGGCCCTGAGAGGTATCATTTGGATGCTATCTGTGCCCATGAGTCTTTGGCTGAAATCCCAGAAGGGGAGAGGTGTCAGGACGTGAGACACCAGAGGTGTGACATACCTAATTGTATACAA
Source organism: Perodicticus potto (assembly GCA_963574655.1). NCBI lineage: Eukaryota > Metazoa > Chordata > Mammalia > Primates > Lorisidae > Perodicticus > Perodicticus potto. Next base: position 8,875 of record CAUYRH010161604.1, read on the forward strand.
CACCTTGCCATCCTTATGGATGCGAACCATCTGGTTGGGCATGGTGATCTCATGCTCTTGGGTCCTCTTAGAATTCCGAAAAAAGGTGTCTGGGATCCACAGCTGGCTCACCATATTGCCATTCAGAACAAGGGTCTCAAAGGTATCATTGTAACGGAGGCGTTCATCATACCAGGTCTGGTAGAAGATGATGTCAATGGTGTACTCCTAGTATGAAGGATAGAAACGTACACATTTGGATAAACTTGCATGTTTACTTGTCATTGTCTTTGTAAAATGGGGAACTTGAAATAACTTGTAAATACTGCCCTTATGTCCAGAATTGGCATTGAGAGCCGCCTTCTTCCAGTGGGCTAAGACCCCACATGCCAATCTGTGCTGGGACTATCAAGTAAATACACCCTTTGGAATTCAGCCAGATTTGTATAGAGGAAAGCAGCATGAGCTTGGCTATAGGATTTTTCTATGTCCAGGTGTTCCCAAAAGAAAGCAGCATTCCCAAATAGGTAACAGTCTGGCAGAATACATTTAATCTAGAAACACAGTCAGTGGTGGCTTCATTCCATGGGCTAGGCTCACCACTTCATTGTCCCATGCCGGGTTCTGTGCTCCTCCAGCCAGGTCAACACTCTCCAGCCTCCCCATTTCCATAGTAAATCGAACACCCTAGCTCAAATTCATCTTAAAAATCTATAAGCACACATATTTTTGCTTTTATTTGGGGATCCTACATATTAATTAATCTCAATCCTTCATTCTCCAGAATTATATATGAAGTGTTTTGAGTCACAAGAGAAATATCTATTGAGTTTCATGTTTTTTAAACAAGGAGAATCATTTCTCAGCTTTGTTCTGTTTTTCCTTTCAAACAAGTGCCCATAACCTTTGAATGTCTGTGTGCATGTGCACAGATATATCCATGGTTATTTGGTCTCCAGATACCATGTATTTCATAAGCTGCTAAACATCAAGAATGCTATTTCATAGGAAGAAGCTAGAAATTTGCACCACTGGCATTGAAAGGAAAAGAAAACAGACTGCAAGAGAACTGCAAGCAGCTTGAACAGCAAGTACCAGAAATAGGCCAGGACAAAACTGTGAGGGTTGGCTCAACCTCCCTTATTCTAGAGGTTGGGAAACTGAGGCTCACAGAAAGGGGGCTGTCCAAAATCACAAAAACAGTCTCTGGCAGCATCCTGGCTCTGCTGTTCAGCATGACCAGGGCTTTGCCCTGGGATGGCCTTCACTTGCACCAACAATTCCTTTGGATACCAATTTTCTCTGTAGAATCCTTAGGCTACATCTTTACTCTGAGTTATCCTGCATCAAGCAATGATACCATCTAGAAACCCACAATCCTGGAGGCCAGTAGAGCCCTCAGGGAAGAGATCAAGAAAATCCCTGCTTGCCTTAGCTGCCCAGGACAAAAGGTGGTGGAAGGAGCTACCAAATTGCTGTCAGCTAGCAGGGAAAGAAATACTGAGAATGTGTCTGGGAACGGGCCCAAAAAGCAGACAGAAAAGAGCTGGCAGAGCCTGGCTACCATTCACAGGGAGCCTCTGACCCCACCCTGCCCCACTCCACCTGCGTTCACAAATGGCCTTCAAAATGTTTCCAAGCGGCCAGTAGAGCCTCTCTCATTCCCAGGTTGGCAGCCAGTGGAAAGCCCTCATCTCCACACCCATGCTGTGACCATGCTCTATGTTATAAAGTGTTTCAAATGAGCATTTAATTTCTATTTGACAAGATACTGATGGTGAGTTCACTACACATCAACTGATAACTAATGGTTCAATTTTCCCCGTTCAATTTTTCCTTTGACAAAGGATTTGGGGATGTACATCTTTTAGCTCATTCAAATCTCTAGAAATTCAGTTTAGGAATCAGTTTAATTAGAATTGCCTATGATAATCACTGCAGCTATAAACAGTGTTAGCCACTATTGATGCCGCACCGGGCAGTCATTCCCAGGCTGTCCATCGCCTCTAAAGCTCAGACTAGGTGCCCCAAAGTGCAGCCAGGTGATCTGCAGCAGTGTCTGCTTCAAATCCCCACTCCACGGGCTCAAGGGCTATGCTCTATACATGTCATTGACTGAAGAGCTCTGAAACTCCCAACTATGTGACCAATACTGGGGCACACCCTTGCTAAAGGCTCAGTTGACTCAAACATACAATGGGGATTCAAACGGCAGCCACCTAGGTTTCTTAAGAATCCAAGGGGACAAGTATGATCTGAAGTCTTGCCTCCTCCCAACCAAGCGCCAGAGAACAGGGACCTCCCACAGCTTCCAACAACTACTTGGAACCATGCAGACGCTGAGACTTCTCAGGGAAATTTCATACCACATGTGAGGGGTCGGGATTTTCAAAAGGCACTCGGCCCAGGCTAAAGCACCACCTTAGTGGCCAAAAAACATAGTTATTGGCTCTTTTTTGAACCAGTTCTGTGTTCCATGTAGGTTCAGTGACTGCTGGGTTATGAGACTGTATCCTCGGCTTGTTAGGCGAGGCCAATGCTGGCAGCATGATAGGTATGGCACGAGGAGAGCAGCCATTCAGCTGCTAGGAGCAGTAGCCTGCCTGCTACCACGAGGCCTCTTGCAAATGACGGAAATTGGTTTCCCCAAATTATACCTTACAAAATAGCAAGGAGATTGTAGTCACAAATTTCCCACTACCCTTTAGTTTTACAGCATGTTTCATCTAGAAAACAGAGCAAAGTAACTTAGAGCCATTTGCTCCATTTGTCAATGTGTGTATTGTCCCCACTCAGCCTAAGGAAATCTAACCACTGTCAATTGGGTGGCGGGAAATAGGCTAGGAAGGAAGGACCTTGCTGGAATTTAGACTTGCTACTTCCCAACCTTGTTGGCAGTGTCTTAAAGTCCATCCAAAGGAGGAAAAAAGTAAGTGTGCAAGGTTCTGGGAGCCCGGTCACTGTGGACTGAATGCTGTGTTCAGCTGTGCGCACACTGACAGGGAGGGGCAGAAACTGCTGTGGGAGGTTCTCTGCCCAGCTAGAAAACACTCCTAAGCCCCCTTCCCCACCCCCCCACCGACGACCTGAAAGGTCCATTTCCTCTTAAGAGCAAATAATAACCACAATGGTGGGACCACAAGACCCAAATCTTTGGCTTTCATGTAGAACCTACTGTTTCTTACTTTTATAAACAATTTTAATAAAACTGATCGCTAAATTAACACTCACTTTAAAAAGGTAAATTACACAGCAAAAAGGAGACTATATTCTTATTAGGGTAAGCACATTGATAGCAGCAAAAAGCAAATCTGACATCAAGGAAAAAGGATAAAAAAGCACCCCAACTTTAAAACACAGACAGAAACTCTAAGTTATCTGTTTGGCCTCATCGTTCCATCCTCATTAGTTCCCAGCAAGCCATTCTAGGAGTTGCAGGTATTCACCTGCTCTAACTGAGAAGAACATCACGGCCATGTACGGGAGGCAGACTCTGAGAAGGTCCCAGTGATCTACAACTCCTGGTGTTTGTACCCTTCTACATTCCCTTCTACCTGACTGTGGGCTGGACTTGCTTCTAAGAAAGGATAATTCCATAGAAGCGGTGCGATGTCACTCTTAAAATTAGATTACAAATGTGTGTGGCTTCCACCTCGAGCACCTTCTCTCACATTCATGCTCAATCTGAGGGAAGCCAGATGCCACAGTATTGTTATTCTATGGAGAGGTGCCCTTGGCAAGGACTGAGGGAGGCCTCTAGATCATAGACAGAGAGAAAACAATTCTTGCCAATCATGTGTTTGATTTAGAAGTAGATCCTCCCTCAGTTGAGCCTTCAAATGATACCCCATTCTCAACTGAAACCTTGATTCCTACTTTATGAAAGACCCTGAAACAGAATCCAGGTAAGCCATGTCTGGCTTCTTGACCCATGAAAGCTGTAAGATAATAATTCTTTGTTGTTTTGAAGACACCATGTTTTGTGGGTAATCTTTTACATAGCAATGCATAAGTACACTAAGCCTCAATTAACTCTGTAGTCCAACAAAGCATCAGAAAGGGAAACCTCACTCTTCTACTCAGCCTATGTAAACACCTTGGTCTTCCATGAAGGTTTACTTACCTTTGAGTGTCTATTTGCAAAGCCCATCTCAGAGCCAAAGCTCTAAACTCATCCAATCACATTGTGCTTGTTAAATACCAAGGTATATCCAAAAAGTGTGTCTGCCCTAGGCCAAACCAAGTGTGTGACTGTGATGGAGTTGGCTCACACAATTTTCCTCACTGTCAGGCTCTACAGACACCAGTAACTTTTGCAGAGCATCTTCCATCATTCATTTGCTCAGCTAACACATAGTGAGTCCTGGACATCAAGGAGCCCACAGTGGAGAGAGCAAGGCAGACATAGAACAGATAATTACAATGAAATGAGGTACGGAAGAACAGGCAAAGAGAGAAAAAGAAGGGAACAACTAACAGTTGTGGATGTTAGGGAAGATGCCATAAATGAGATGTCATTAGAGACAGTCTCTGAAGGACAATGCAGCGGACAAGTAGGAAAGTGGAGCAATGGTATCCCAAACAGGAAATTGCTTGAATGGTCAGAGGACAAGGTGGTCTGGGAAGACCTATACTCTAAAAGGCTCAAAAGGAATACAAGCATGGAGGGGCTTCAGTACTAGAGTGTGGGGGTGAATTGCATGCAGTGTAGGGTGGCAGAGACAGGCCCACAGGAGGTGCATTACTGGGGAGGCAACTTAGTAGGTCGATGGGGGTAGGCAGAGACCTCTGCATATTCAAGGTGGGGGATGGTGAAGACTAAGTGGAGACAGCACTGACACTAGGATGATACCAGTGGAAAAGCAGAGGAGAAACTAGGGCAAAATTAGAGAAATAGTCTTAGAGCAAGAGCTGGTATCTATAGACTTAAGATCATACAAATAATTATCAGAAGAAAAGAGTCATTCCATTGTGGTGTTTAAAGTTGCTTTATTATTTTTATTTTGAATGAAAGACTGCAAGATATAGTCACAATTCTGAAGATCCTCTTCAGGCAGCAAGGGACTTACCTTTTTCACCCTCATTTTCAAGTAAGTCAGTGGTAGTTACAATCTATCCCTCTCTCCAGAAAAAAAAAAAAAAAAAAAGGACCAAACAAAACTCTTAAGAGTCAATACTAAAACACAGAGCAGAAAGTAAAAGTATGTGGAAGGCCCCATTAGCCAGGGCCTGGGCCAGAGATATGCTATAATCAAAGCTTAGTACTCACCATGTCCATGATGGACAGAGGACCAAGGCTGTTGACGGAGATCTCAACAGTGACCACAGTGGGCTTCTCTGTAAAGGAAGCGGAAGCAGCAGAGGGTAAGCATCAAACAGGGGCATGGGCAGGGAAGGAATAGTCAGAGGGGAGAAAGGGGGAGACCAGTAAGGATCGGACCACACAGTTTCAGTTTCCAGTCCTTCTTCTTTATTTGTTCCTTCATGGCAAGATCCAACTAACAGACCAGTAAGAGTCGGACATACACCCAGAAGATCAACTGTCTAGTCCTGTCATCTCAGTTTGTAGCTGGAAGTACTGAGGATGAGAGAAGGGAAAAGTCTTGACCAAGATCAACGGCATTGCTGAAACTGGAGTTAGTATCTCTTACCTGAGCAGCAGATGAATGCTCCTGTCCATGTGCATGACACTCTCACCTACTCCCCAGGCCCATTTGCAACCCCCCTACCCTCCATCAGGGGAAAAACTTTATTCTGCTACTCACCCCCAATGCCAGGGCGCAGTTTGTGGTCATAGTTATTCAGGATAGTGTTCAGGATGCGAGAAGCTTCGGGCAGTTTGCCAACTTTGTGTCCAGTTTCAGGAGTGGGTGTTGTTTCTACAGCAAGGAGCTCACTTTCACGGGGCTGGGGCTCAGGGCCATAGACCACATCCTCGTGGCCAGAGGCTTCACTATCTGATGGAATCTGAGGTCCCTCGACCCTGGAATATACAAAGGAAAATTGATGCTCTGCACTCCACTCTGTAGGGGCCTCAGCTGGTGCTTCTTGGGACAGAAGGAAATAAAAAGAAGTTCGCAACACAAAGCTTACTTAAATAGCAGCTGGGACTGTGTAACAGCAAATTACGAGACAGTAATGGATTATACTCATTAATTTCTTTTAAATCTTGCCACTTTGCCAGGAATATCTATGCTATTCCTCTTTTGTAATAACTCTTTATTTAAACAAAAATCAACAACAAAACTGAGACCTAGATTTTAAAAGGATTTACAACATAAAATGAAGTAAGAAATCATTGTGTGTGAGCATTGGCCCATTAGCCACTCTTGCTGGCCTTGGCCTCTAGTCAGCCAGGCCCAGCACCACCTGAGAGTAATAGGCAGGCTGAATTCCAGGTCTGCCTGGCAATGCTTGAAAATGCCAGAGTGGCTGCTCCCAGAAAATCGCAGGGATATGTTGCAGTTTTGTTGGTTTTGTAATGCTCATTGCATTGGTGTAGGGAGTACAGGAAAGGGGGCTAAAGAACATTGAGGAATTCACCCTGAGAGCCACAGCCATGAAGAATCATAAAATAATAAGAGTAATTAAATTAAGCAAATATTTTAGGAGTCAGCTGCCAGTGTGTGAAACTCACCTATGGTGTTAGCAGTCAGGATACTACTGGCTACCTTGGCTGCACATGGTGTAGTCCTTGATTTGACTTTCTTTATACCACCGTGGTCATTAACTGGCAACTCATCAGCTGTGCCATTATGATTTGAGCACTTTTCTGTATATATGTTCCAATTCAATAAAAGGTATTTTATAAAATAAAAATGCCCCATCTGCTAATATCTGGATCTTATTTAGATCCTGATTTTAAAATACAAGCTATTAACCTACCCCTTAATCCCCGCTTCCCCACTACCCTTCCCAGCCATTGTTAACCATTACGGAACAAAAACACAGCTAGATAAAAAAAATAAGCTCAAGTATTCAGTAGCACAATATGGTAACTATTGTTAACAGTAGTTTATTGTATATGTCAGAATAAGAAGAGTGGAATTGTAATGCTGTTAATTTAACACAAAGAAACGATAAATGCTTGAGGTTAATTAACCTGATTTGATCAATACACATTGTATGCTTAAAACATCAAAACATCACATGTACCACTTAAACATATATAACTATTATATATCCATAATAATTAAAGATAACAAAATTTAAAAAAAGACTAGCATCAAAAGGGCAAAATATGGACTCTTCCAACCTAAAATCTGTAACACATTAAAGATGTTGACACTGTTATTCAGCATTTTACAGGAGTCCTGAAAGCAAAAATGAGTTAAATAAATAACTATCGTATATCATACAGATTGGCAAAAAGTATAAACTGTTAAAGATAACAGAAAAAACATTTATGACACAATAGGGAAGATTTGAATGCTGACTGAATAGTTGAGGCATGAATAAATCAGTCCTAAATTTTTGTTGTAATAATATTTTCTTATGCTTTTTAAGACTTTAATGACTAGAAATATGTAATGAAATAATTACATATGAAATGAGATGATGTATGAAATATACTTCAAACCATCTAAGTGGGAAACTAAGAGTGACCAGGAGCTCATAAATATTAATGCTGGTGATGGGTATGTAGAGGCTTCCTGTACTGTTTACTTTCATATATCTTCAAAAAATTATAATTAAAAGCTTTTTAAAAAGCCATCAGCTCAAATTAATCTGTCATGTTGGAAGCCAGGAGAGTGGCTTCATTTGGGGAGGCGTGTGTGTGTGCGCATGTGTGTGTATGTGGTGGTGGGGGGGTGCCTGATGACACTGTGTTTTTCAATCTAGGTGCTGGTTCCACACGTATGTTTACTTGTGAAGATCCACTGAGCTATTCACTCATGACTTTTGTGCTTTTGCATTTGTATGTTGCACTTCCAAAATGATATTTTAAATCCATTAGACAATTCACTTACAAAAATAAAGGGCAAATGGGGCAGGAGACGTGGGCATGGCCTCTGTACTGCAGACCAAGGGGTTGCCAACTTGGGTAGTAAAATGCAATTTGTCTGCAGTATTTCAAGCTCCTAGAATTGCTTAACTGGCATACAGATGAGCCAAGTCTATGTCATTTCTCATGTCTGAAGTGGCTAATTCCCATTGTGGGCTAGGGAAGAACAGGGCTTCAACAAAGCAGTTTCCACTTTCAAATGTCATATTCAGAAGATGTCCTCTTTCCCTGAGGCTTTTCATGTCCCCTGGATATGTAGAGGCTAATCTCCCAGACCTCTAAAAAGGGCCAGAGACTCTAGGAGGGAGGAAGGAAAACAGAGGCCTGAGACCCTGCAAAATGAGTGAGATGGCTGAGAATATAGTACAATCTGAACTGGCAGTCAGTAGGAGGCTGGTCATTGCCAGCCAGGACCACCCAAAAGCCTGTAGCAGCACCTCCCAGATGTCTGAACTCTAACAAGAATCACCCCCAGGGTTAAAAGCAGAGACAAACAAACCTGAAAGCACTGGGACCACCAAAGCCTTCCTGCCCCTAGACTAAGTTTGCAATGAAAATGTTATCAGAGGATCTGGAGGTAGCTTTAATCCTAAAACCAGTTCATGTCAGTTAAATACACAAACAAAACCAACCAACCGACCAGCCAAACAAACAAAAAACCTCATCCTGGGATCCCTGGGGTTAAGGAGCTGCTGACAATGCGTACCTTTCCCCAGCCAGCCATTAAGATCGCTTTCAGGGCTAGAAAGAAAAAAAACTTGAAAAACTCTCATATATTCGACTAGTGGGATTTTTAATGGGGGCTTTTTAGACACCCACGTCCCTCCAGCTTTCAGGTCCAGGATGACACTAAATCTCTGCACTACCCCTCCCCACCGGCTAGTTGGCAGGGTGGTGGGGAGGGTGGAGGAGAGGAGGAGGAAACATGAGGAGGGGTGCTGGATTTTTTCCTAAATCATCAGCTCTCTTTTTCATTATGTAGATGGAGAAACTGAGGCCCAGATAGATGAAGGGCTGTGCCCAAAGTCACTGAGCTGATCAGAGGCTGAGCCTGGACCAGAGAGAGGTCTCCTGGTTCAATGTGGCTCAGCACACTCAGTTGTCACCTCCCCAGCTCCTTCCTGACACCACAGGTTGCTATGTTGACAGCGTCTGAACACCAGTTACTGCAGTCCTCCCTCCTAGCTCGAAGGGTAGTTTCCATGTCCACCGTCCCTCTTCCCTGCTGTTTTCTTCTCTGATCCCCATCCCTTCTTCTGTCCTCCCCCCCAACCCCCTCCCAACCTGGCTAGTCACCATGTCAGTTTTCTCCACGAGTGTAAATCCCATCTGGAGGGATGTGGATGACTGGAAATTCCTAGCACGCATTCAGAGACATTTACCAAGCCCCTGCCTAGGTCAGCCCCACCCTAGGGCACCAGTGAGCCAGCAGGGAGTCACACAGCCCCTCCCCCGAAAAACTAACGCAATCTGGGGTGGGGAAGAAGCCATCCCACCTCTTTACAAAACCCATAAACAAGACACAAAGCCCAGCGTCATGGAGACTTCCAGAAAGCTCAACAGATCAGGAAGCTTAGGAACTTGTGACAGTTCACATGCAGCAGGAACCGTCTCAAAAAAGTGAAGCAGCCCTTTTCCACCCTAAAAAGACACAAATACAAAGACAAGCTTTCTAGCAAAGTCCCAAGACCAGGAGAGGGTATAAGGGAAACTGGCTGTCCAAGGGAAACCTGAAAAGGGAACAGAGGATTAAAATCTATCACCCAAACCCAAACCACAGACCACAGAGAATAACATTCCGGGCCCCTGGCTCACAGTCAGCCCAAGACCAAGCAGGGTGTCCAGGGATGAGGTAGGAAGAGCGGCTGGCGGCTGCGGGGTGCAGGGGAAAGCAGGGGTTGGGACCCTTAGACTAAACCAAAGCACGCGCCTGGGACTGGCACCAAGAGGAGCGGCAGCACGGGAAGCAAGTAAAGTCAGAGTTGCCTGGCACAGTTCCTAGTATTCACTCAGTAGTCACTCTAAAAAAAAAAATGTGAGCAAGAGAGAGGCAAAACGCAAACATTTTTGGCGCAGTTAAGCTCCCTGGCCCGCGATCCCCCTTCCCAAAGTCCCCAGGTCCCCAGCGGTGCGAGGCTGCCCGGCCGCTCCCCTCTCCCTGCACAAGACTCCTTGGGAGAGGGGGTGCTCGCCCGGCCGCCGCAGTGCTTTGGAGAGCGGCAGTCTGGGGTGCGAGTGGCGAGGGGACAGGCATGCCGCCTTCCTTTGGGGACTCCCGTCCCAGGGGCCCGGGGCTTCCGTCCTAGAGGGAGCGGGACGGAGGCTGGCCGCGCGTCGAGGGACTCTGGACCCCGCTAGCCCGCGCGAGGCCCCGGGGCAAGGCGGGCGCGGGGCTCGAGGAACGCGGGCTGCTGGCTTCCTGGGAGCCGGCCCTGCTCCCGGGCGGAGGGAGCCGGGCGCGGAGGGCTCCTGGGTCCCGGGAGGGAGACTCACCTCGACTGGAGGACCAGGAGCACGGCTAGGAGGGGCACGCCAACTTTGGACAACATTTCTGTGGAGAGCGGCGCGACCACCTGTGCGGAGGCCGCGCGCGCTGTCTGGCGCTCGGCGGGCGCCGAGGGTTTTGTTGGGCGCAACTTTCACTCCTCCCACTCGCCCCGCCCCGCGCTCCCCCCGGGCCCGCCCCCAGCCCCGATGGAAATCTCCGACGACGTGATGGCGCTGCGGCGAGAGCGGGGGAGGGGACGGAGCCCGGTCGCCAAGGCCCCCCGCCCCCCGCCGCCACCACTGCGGCGCTGCCAGACAGCCGGGGGGGCTGCCGGGGAGGAGGACGGAGGCGAGCTGGCGCGCGCGGGCCCGGGCGGGGGAACCAGAGGCCCGCGGCTGTGGTTGGGAGGGCGGCCGCAGGCTGCGCCCTGCCGGGCCAAGACTGAGTGGGCTTTTGCCTGCGCCACGACTCCCTTCCTCCAGCCCGCCTGAGCGCCGTGAGCACCAACTATGCTCTCCAGTCTTGGCTTCCTCCCCACCACCTGTTGCACCCTGTCACGCCCCCACTTCTCCTGGCCTCCCCTAGCCACCCCTCGGGTTTTCCACTCCCTCATTCTGCACCCTCCAGGCCATCAGAGCACATCTCTTTGTGTGCGAAGGAAGCTGCATAATGCAGCACCTTCTTTGGCACACGGACGAAGAGAGGCTTGGGGGTCTCTCCAGCAAGCTCTGATCTGAGCTACCTACCCCATAGGCCAGTTTCCTCGGTACTGAGGGGCAGGGGAGCACCTGGCAACAGAGGACCAGGCCGAGGCATTCACAACAGGACCTTCTCTGAACTCTCCCCGCACCCAGGCGCTACCTCAATGTGACTGTTTCAGCGTAGGGGCGCTGGATGTGAGAGAGGCCAACTGGAATGGAGGAGTCCTTGGAAGCCGCCTGTCTGAAACAGAGTGGCCAGATCTTCCTGGAGACTTGGCTCCAGGTGATAGCACAAGAAGTTAAATGGCACGGAGTGGTGAGGGGCAATGCCTTATTCTTGGGGATGGGGAGGGGATGGACAAGTATGGTGCCAGACTGAATGTGCCGGTCTCAGACATACTTGGCCTTCATCTTCCTTGCCTGGAGCTTCTGGCTTCACTTGCAGAGGGAAGGAATTGCAGAGGTTTGCGTAACAAGCTGATACTAAATACTCCAGCATCCTCACCTGTTGCTCTAGAAAGGGCCTTGAGCACCCCAGCTTGCAGGACAGCTCCTCTTCACCACCCCACCCCCAGCCACAACGCTGTGCTTTGTCATCTTCACAACACTGTTCACTAACAGATGATTTTCTTCCGCGTTTCTTTGCAAGCTTGTTTACAGTGAAATCAGCTGAAATACATTGAAATACGTTCAGTGACACACATACAAAATGTGTGTGTCTGGTTCTCCACTGTATCTCTGAAACTTAGAAGTGGACACACAGTCATATAGTGTGTACTCAACACATTTGTCACTGGCCTGTGTGCAGCTGTTTAGTACCACTGAGTCCACTGGAACCTGGAACTTCCTTCATACTTTGGTGCAAGAGGGAAGAAAAGACTGCAAGACCCACTCAGACCTCCCTAGCACTATCAGGGCCAGCATCATGGGCATGTGACCTATGCAATTGCACAGTACACCCCCCCCACACACACACACAAAGAAGGTCTCCATGCTGTAAGTCTTTGCTGTCATCCTCTTGAAATTCTTAATAATTTTTCAACAAGTGGCCCTGAATTTTTATTTTTCCCTGGACCCTGCAGATTATGTAGCTGGTCTTGCCCTAGAGAGACATGCTGCAGAGCAGGAAACAGGCCAATGCAGAGCCTTCCTGATCCCACGAAGAAGAAAAAGCTGCTGGTCCATCCACCTGCCGTTCAGTCCGGCACCATACTGTTGCAAGAAGCACAAGTCTATGCTTCCTGTAGCCAGACATGGATTTGAAGTATCTCATGTGCATGTCTCTTCCTCCACTGACATTGGAGCTTAGGGTTTGTCTGATTTACATGTATTTCCCCTGGGTCAAATGACCAGTAGGCATTAATTACAGTTGCTCAAAAAGCGGCTGAATCCTGGGCACCCAAAAGAAGCAAATGGTTACAGCTTCCTCACCAGAGAATCCCACGCGACTTCCTCTTCTAGGTTGAGATTAATCAGACTTTGCTGTCTTCATTATGAACCTCATCCATATGACAGCTTCAAGGACTTGTGGCAACTACTCCATACTACTGTTTTGTATTTCTCAAAGTATTTACCATGCACTTGTCTGCACCAAGCCCTGGACTGGGTAATGAGGGAATATACAGCAAGGACACAGTCTTGGACATCACATATGTTTTTCAGGAGAAGAGTGGGAACTTGTCTTGGAAATTACTAATACTGGGCAGAAAGTCCTGTGGGCCTAGACTTCCCAGGAAGATGTTTGCATGGTCCTGAGACTCTCACAGCAAGACGAGGAGCTTACAGGTGGCAGAGGTACACAGCTGAGCAGTCCCAGCTGAAAGCCTGCCAGGGTGTTAAAACCAGAAATGTGTAGTGCTTGACAGAGAACAAGGAAGAGTTTGCCAGAGGCACTCGTGTAAAGGGAAATCATTGGATTTGAAGCTGGGTGGGAGACCAGACAGGCTAGTGCTGAATCTTGAATGCTGAATCAAGAGACTGCACTTTATCCTGTGGGCAATGAGGGACGTGGCATGTCAAAACAGTGCTTCAAGAAGATCTTGCTGCTGGGGTTGGGCAGAAACGTTTGCAGGAAGGGAGTTGGAGCCTATTTTCTCCCATGAAAGGAGTGTGGATCTGAACAAGAGGAGAGCCACAGGGATGGACAGAAGGGGAGCCACAGGAGGGAGTAACATCAACATCAGGGATGTGGAATTGACAGAAGGAGTGGGGGAGGAGGCAGAGAAGACAGGGTTGCTGGAGAAGGCTCACAGGGTCTGCCCAGGTGACCAGGGTGGCAGAACAGAAATATGGAAGGCAGGAGGAGGAGGAGGAAGAGGAAGAGCTCTCAGCTACAGCCAGGTTCCTTGCATTTTACATTTCACTTTCCAATATTCCATTAGGTAACTTCCCTCTCTGTAGCTGTTTGTACTTCAGATATGCTTCTCTTCAACTTGATATTCAAGCTGGATATAAACAAAACGTTAGAGCAGCTGTATTTTCATAACTAAACCAAACTACCCACTGATCAGAATAGCAGTAAGCAATCCTCTTGTCAGTTGTGAATGATTGAATTTAATAACCGACATCAAACCACCATGTATCCTGCTATCTATGTGCTTTAGGGATAATATCATCACTGTTGGTCATAAATTCCGTGTATTCCTGCCCCAGCTAGGCACAAACTGCAGTGTGTGTACAACATGCTTTTCTTATCAGGTCAAGGGAAGCATGCCAAGTCTTGCAAGAGTCTTAGCTTAGGTACCTGGGCTTGCAGCAAGACTGAGTTGCCAGAAACACCAGGAGAGTCAAGCTGGAGAAAGAACTGTCTGTGGGGCTAAGCCAGGTGCTAAAATGGATGAAGGGGCAAGTAGGGGACAGTCAGGCTTTAGAGCAGAGAGATAGACAGTAAAGGGCAGCAATGGGTAGTGACTGCCTCTGTGCTCCACTGCAGACAGGGCAGGATTGGAATTTCAGATCCTCCACTAGCTACCAGCTAAATGGCTATGAGCAAGTTACTTAAAGCCCCTGAGACTAAGTTACTCATGTGTAAAATGAGAATTAAACACTTTCCACCTCACATGGCATTCGTGGCAATTTTATTGGACACACCATGTAAAGCATTTAGCATTAGTACTCAACCAAACTTACCTGCTATCGTCACCATCACCATTATTAGCTAATAACTGATACCAGCAGTGCAAATACACCTGCTGTCCCTGAAGTGTCTGGCAAAGTAGCAAGAACCCAGCCCCAGACATACACTGCATATCAAAGGACTCATATCCTAGGGAGGTTGAAATGCTGTGGACAAAACAGGATTCTAGACCTCAGAAAACTGGACCACCTAGTGATCATCTCAGGCTGTTGACACCTAGTCTACAAGGGAAAAGAGAAGCATGAGAGACAATAGAGATTGAGGGTCCCTAGCACCTCAGTGGTTTTGAAATCCACTGAATTGGATGCTGTCACTCATGGAGAGAGAAGACATGTGGAGCTAGAGTCTGAGAGGGGAGTCACAGAAGCCAACGGAAGAGAATGCATTTCTGGTAGGCTGGTGGTTTAACCATGTGCCATTAAGACCAGGACTGGATGGTACCCAGTGGTTTAATCAACAGAAAAGTCTTTGGTGAGCTTGGGACAGGGGCAGGTCCACACAGAGTTGAGGAGGGCATGAGACGGGAGGCAAGAGGACAGAGAATGTGATTGCACACAGATTGTTCGAGAAGTGACTGAAAAACGGGGAGACCTGTATTGCCTTCCACGGCAAACATGGAGAGAGAGGCCTCATGTGATGGCCATGTCTGTTTCTTCTCTGAGTCCCCAGGGCCATGGAGAGGAAGGGAAAGATTCAAGGAGGAGTTAAGGATGGTGGCAAATGCTTCTAATCAGCAGTTGAGAGTGATGAGGTCTGGAAAGGGTGTGCTGTGAGGTGTGACTGGGTGAGGAGGGTGTGAAGTCAGCGAGTGTAGACAGTTCCTCACCTGGAGGAGAACAGAGACAGCTAGAGTGAAGCAAATATTTGAAACGCTTTGATGTTTGTGTTTTAAAGATGAATGAGACAGAAGCAGGTATGCTGTAAAGAAGAAGCCAGTTGAAAGGAAAGGGTGAAACTATAGAATATGGAGGGAAGGAAATATGGAGATACTTCGTAAGGTCCTGGGTGTGGTCAGAGTCCGGTGGAGAGAAGTGGCTTACTAGTGGGACACGAACACCTCTTCCTTAGGGGAGAGAAGGAGGGAGGGTGGGAGAGAAGAAGAGGAGAAGAAATAGGCAGACTCATTCATTCATTCTACTAACATTTATTACTATGTGCCAGGTACTGGCCTAGGTACTAAAGATAATAGCAATGAGAAAAGCAAATCAAAATCCTTCCCCTTATGAAGCATACCTCCCAGAGGGGAGGAGACAGACCTTAAAAAGCATATACATCCAACAGGTGAATTACAGAGTGCGTTATCGAGTTTGGGTAGAGCGAGTAGGATGGGGAATGCTGGGGTGCATCACAATTTCAAATAAGATGCTCAGGGAGAGCGTCACCGAGAACGTGATGTCTGGGGTGAATCGTTCCAGTAAGAAGGAAAAATAAATGAAAGTTACTGAAGTCACAGCATGCCTGCCCTGTCCCGGGCACAGGGAAGGACACTGTCTCTGGAGCAGAATGGAGAAGGAGGAAGGAGGAGGAGATGAAGTCAGAGGAGCACAGGGCGGAGCTGTTCACTCTGATTGAGAATGGGAGCCTTGGGGAGGGTTATGAGCAGGGGAGTGGCATCATTTGAATGACCTTTTTTTTGAAGGCCCACTGCCTTTAGAAGTTTAGAAGAAATTGATAATGGCAAAGATAAAAACACAGGGGCTAATTAGGAGGCAATCACAGCAATCCAGAAAAGGGATGATGATGGCTTGAAACAAGATGGTAGCAGTAGAAATACTGAGAAGTGCTCAGACTCTAGAGATATCTTGAAAATAGGATTTCCTGACCGATTATATATGAAATGTCAAAGGAACGGAAAAGTAAGAGATGACTCTGGAAGGGTAGAATTGCTGCCAGCTGAGATGGGAAAAGCTATGGATCGAACGGGGTTGGTTTTGTTTTGTTGATAGACAGGTCAGAAGTTCAGTTTTAGACACGTTGAGTGGAGGCGTCGATTAGACTCACAAGTTTAGGTGTGTTTGTTTATGAGTCTGAAGTTTGGGTGGAACTGTAAATTTGAGAACCATCAGTACAGAGATGGCATTTAAAACTTTGGGACTGGATGAGATGAACATAGGAGTGAGCACAGCTGGAGAAGAGAAACAAGGATGGAGCCCTGAGGTGTTCCGGCTGTCAGAGACCGGGTAGAAGCGAAGGCGCCCGGGAAAGAGACTGAGAAACGTGACCAGCGATGTAGGACAATCGAGAGAGCGAGGCATTCTGCAAGGTAGGAAGGAGGTAGGGACTAACTGTCATGCTGCTGGGGTCCAGAGGGATAAAACTGAGAATTGACCATTGGGCTTAACAGTGCTTAAGGCATCACTGACCTTGCCAAGAGAAATGTATAGGCTGTGTGTGTGTGCACACCTGTGGGGGTGGGGGCCGGGGGGAGGCTAAAGAGTACATTAAGTGGGCACACAGAAGACTAGGAATTGGACACAAGAAGTGCGGAGAACTCTTTGGAGAACGAGTGCTGTGGCACAGGACTGCAGCAGCACCGGGCAGTCGCTGGGGACAGTACCAGCATGCGAGCCTGCCCAGGGTGCCTGAGTGCAGAGTGAAACCTTTGTGCTCCGGGGGAGGGCGGAGCTGTCACTGAGTGAGAAGGAGTGGTTTGGAAGGGGACAACCCTACCTCCAGACTCTGAGGGACATGGGGTTCTGGGGCCCAATTGCCAGGTCCTGACTGGGTTAGTGACTGAGTGCATGGCTGAGAGGCCTGCGGAATAGCCACGTCCTCCAGAGGAGCGGTGCATTTGGAGAAGCCGCACGCAGAGACGGGGCGCTGGCAGCCCAGGGAGCTTTTGAAGATGTGGAGGGGACGCAGAAGTGCTCAGGGCTTCACAGAAGCTGCAGAAGCACGGAGGGGCAGTGTAGGGCGGGCTCGCCGTGGTTTGACGGAGATGATTGACAGCATCCCTACCCCTTCCCCTTCAAGTTCAGGCTAATTTCAAAATAAAATGCAGGAGTCAGAGAGACACATCTCCAAATGAAGGCAACAGAAGTTCTGGTTGGATCTGTAGCCAAATGGGCATCCATAAATGCCACCACCCCGCCAACCCCTGCCTCAAATTGAACATGACCACCCTTTTTGAAGGCAGGTGGCAGTGCAAGGCTCCCGCATGTCACAGGGAAAGGAGAGAGGTCATCTCTGTATTTCCTACACCCAGTCTCACCACCCAGGCAGGAGTAAAGGGATGAACAGAAACAGTTCCCTCGGAGGGCACGGAACAGATGTTTCCTGTTTATGGCAAAGTGGGGGCACTGCACAGAGGAGGAAACCTTCGGTGACAACCTCCAGGGCTTTGCTTCTTTTCATCCCTGAGGCTTTAATGATTAAGTCTGAGATTAAGCGGCGGGGAGGGTGAGACCCTCGTGTTTGTAGCCAAGGCTGGAAGGACTGAGTGGGCACACAACACAGTTCCTGGTTGTGAGAACGGTTCTCACCTTCCTGAAGCCTTTCCCCAGACACCCATCCTGTCCCCTTTGTGTATTCTCATGCGTCGTGCTCGGTGCTGGGGCTGCAGGGACAAACCAGATCCAGTCTCTGCCTTCAGGAAGTTTGCATTTCTCATGTGGTGAAACAGGTAATTCACAGAGGAGGAGGTAAATCCGATGATTTCCAGTATGAAATGCCACGAGAAAAATAACATTGGCAATGTAGTGAGGAATTGACTACGGGAGGATGACTAGGGGAGACTGTCAATCTGGCCAGAGTGCAGGGGACATCTTGGGTCCCTCTTGGGTTCTCTTCACAGCTCAGACCCTCAGGAAAATCAGCTTCGAACCCCCTTCGCCATCTCTTATTCCAGTGTGGAAGACAGGGAGCGGGAGGAAGGTAAAATGACAAGGCTATTAATATACGAGAGGCTGCCAAGCCATTATCGTTTATTTCAAGTGGTGGTAAAAGCAGATGACTCATCCTCCAGAGCTGCAGGACTTTGCACCAAACAGTCTGCACGGTTTACTAAATTGCCTATTTTCCTGATCCTGAAGTTCACGGGACTGGGCTCTGGAGCTTGAATAACCTTGCAAAGCAGTCTTTCTTCACCCCGATCCCAAGGAAGATTTTCCCAAAAGGTCTCGAGAGAGCAAATAGATACTTCAACACTGACTGTGAGCAGAGAGGTTTCCCAGTAAGTATGAAGCCAGGCGGCTCCATGGAAGAGATTGTGTTTTTCTTACCCTCTCTCACCAGCCACAGGTCCTTGCATTGTCATACATTAAAGAGGAAATGAGGGACTCTCTTGCTTACATTCTCAGGAGTATTTTTCCCCTAGTGTCCTGGTCAAATATAGCCTACTTACTGGAAGACATTACTTCTCCCAAAGCTGTGGAAAATTAATTGTTGAGTTCATAGTTCCTGCTGATCAGTTGTTACAACGGGGAGTGTTGAGTTTGGTCAGGTCCTCTGAGAGGCTCCTTGTATGGAAGCTCTGCCATGAAATCTGCAGTGGGTAGCAGCCTATACTACAAAAGGGATTCATTCCAAAAGACTGGGAGGTGACGTCTCTATGGAAGGCTGTAGTTTCAGTGCAGAAAGGTCTTTACAAAGAGCAGGTGTTCTCTCTTCCTTGCTGTACCATCACTAGTTAGATCTCAGCTCCGGAAGGAATTACCAGGGTGGGTTTTCTTGTGTGAACTACAGAGGCCTCTATGGCGGGTGAGATTAGTTTGACACCTTTTGTTTCTATGAGCACCTTTCACAGGAGCAACAGAGAATATCTTTCTTCCTCTAAGAGCCTAGTAGGATGGGCTTTAACTAATGTACACAGCTATAATTCAATAAAAAAAAAAAAGAAAAAGAAAAAAAGAAGAAACATAATCCAAAGCCCCCCCCAAAAAAAGAATAACCAGGGTTTGAACTATAAAGGAGGTGATGAAGCTAGCCCTAACTTTTTCCTGAAATTGGAGGCCCCTTTAGCGTATCCCTCACAAATGAGCCATCCAACTTGGTTTGAACCAGGGATGGGGAGTGCATTACCTCCACAGGGCAGCCTGTGTCACTTGTAGACAAGCTCTACAGCTAAGAAGTCCTTTGTCATAGTAAGTGAAGAATTTTCTGAGGACAGATAGAGGAGCCAATCAACTGTCGCTCACATTTCAACTCGAAGTTGTGCAGGAGAAAACATTTCAACGTGAAAT
>CAUYRH010161607.1:0-53420 GCA_963574655.1 Perodicticus potto
CTTAAATTTTAAGAGATCACTGGTGTAATCAACCCAGCATTGGACAAGTACTTTCCATCAGACTCTGGAGTGAGAATCATAGCTGAGCCAGGCAGATATTATGTTGCATCAGCCTTCACACTTGCAGTTAACATCATTGCCAAAAAAATTATATTAAAAAGGAACATATAGGCTCTGATGATGAAGATGAGTCCAGTGAACAAAACTTTATGTATTACATGAATGATGAAGTATATGGATTGTTTAATTGCATCTTTTATGATCATGCTCATGTAAAGCCTCTTCTGCAAGAGACCTAAACCAGATGAGAAGTATTATTCATCCAGCATATGGGGACCAACAGGAGATGGCCTTGACTGGATAGTTGAGCGCTGTGACCTGCCAGAAATGCATGTGGGTGACTGGATGCTCTTTGAAAATATAGGTGCTTATACTGTAGCTGCTGCTTCTACTTTCAGTGGATTCCAATCTACTATGTGATGTCAGGACCAACGTGGCAACTTGTGCAGCAAATCCAGAATCCTGACTACCTACCCAAAGTAGAAGAGCAGGTTGTTGGCACTCTGCCTGTGTCTTGTGCTTGGGAAAGTGGAATGAAACATCACCCAGCAACTTGTGCTTCAGCTAGTATTATGTGTAGATATCATTCTGTAGCTGTTAACTGCGAGTTTAGCTTGAATTAAGGGATCCGGGGCAACCATTTAAATTAATTATTGCTAGTTGTGAAATGTCTTTGTAAGAGTAGGGTTGGCACAGATGCAGCAATATGTAAGATTAGGAGATGGGGTCACACTTATCTGTGTTCCTATGGAAACTATTTGAATATTTGTTATATAGGAATTTTTGTTTACTTTTTAGACATGTTATGAAAAAGCACCCCTCTGCTGCTCAGTAAGCATTTGTAGCTTGTACAGTGGCAGAATGGGCCAAAAGCTTAGTGTTGCGACCTGTTTTAAGAATAAAGTATCTTGAAATAAAAAGAAAATACAGATACAATTTACCAAATGGGACTGGCTGAACTGCAGAACTGTGACTCTGAAAGATGCATTCAAGTCAAGCAGCCTTCCTAATTTCTATGCATCTCTCCCCTCTGAGACATATCCTAATCTCAGGAACCATGCACTCAAAATGGCAACCATCTTTGGCAGCACTTATGTCTGTGAACAGACTTCTTCCAGAATGAAAAATCTGAAATCTCCAACCAAATCTAGACTAACTGATGTACACTTGCATCACTTGTTATGACTAGTGACAAATATGGAACCGAACATTGACCATCTCATTAGCCACATGCAGGCCCGTAGTTCCCATTGAAATACTGGTAACCATTGAATACTGGTAAGTTTGTTGATTTAACTTTATTTGTTCTTCATTTTAAATATTGTATTTGTTTCCGTTTTGTTTTTTTTTTTACTTCAAAATAAGATATGTGCAGTGTGCATAGGAATTTGTTCATAGTTTTTTTTTTTTTTTAAACTATAGACCGGCCCACCAATGGTCTGAGGGACAGAAACTGGCCCCGTTTAAATAGTTTGAGGACCCCTGGTTTAAGGTGTCTGAATGAAGTATATGAAAGTAAATGTTACATAAAAACATTCAGGACATTGTTAAATGTTAAAACAAAACAGCACAACATTTGAAAATACCATAAAAATTAATTATATTTCAAATAAATATATATATTAGCTTTCAATAGGATCCACTATCCATTAAAACATTGACATATGTATCTTTTAGGTATGTAAAAATCACATAGCTGTTGACTTGTAAGGTAACTCACTTATCACACATTTAAGAAAGCATTAAAAAATCATTGTTTAATATTATACAAATATTTTATATTTCCTAAAGCATAATACAATCCAGAGGGCACAAATATTGGCCAACTAGTTCTAACTTTTACATTAGACAAAGATGTCATTTAAACCATTAAGATGGCGAAAAGAATCAACTTTAAGGAGCTTAGCTCTTCTCTGGCATCTGAAGGGGTTAGGGAAAAGTCCATTTAAGTCACAGGAATCACACTGCTAACTTTTCTACAATGGAAAATATAAACACCTCATTAGATGACATTATATCACAAGTCAAAATAGGCTCTAATACAGATGTATATGGAGAGGCTTTGAAGAATAAATTGGATATCCCAGCGGAGGAGCTGCTGCTTGTACAGTAAGGTTTCTTAAAAGCAGTGGGTGGGCCTGTATACTGTAACGCTCCTCATCATCGTTTGTGGCGTACAGCAATTCCCATGAGAGATTGGCCCACTGACCTCTAACAGCTTCAGCATTTAACTTTCCAACGTAGATCAGTAATTCTTGGAGGGTAAGTACTCGTCCAGTGTAAACTCCCTTTTATAATATAAAAGGACACGGGAGATGAAAGAGATTACATTAAGGCCTTTATGTTTTACAAATTTAAAGAAAAATATTGCATTTAGGAAAACTTTTTCCCAAGATGAAAACTTGAATTCAGAATCAAAACCCACTTTCATTTTCTTAGGTCTTTGAATAAGTACCACAAGAAATACACTCTGGCATCCATTCTGCTTAATCACTAAAAACAGAAGAATCTACTATTACTGTTCTTTATTTTCCTTCTCTGATCTCTCACCTCAGCAATGCATAAGTCATAAATCTAGTCAGTGGAGAATCATACAATAAGCTCTTTTTAATAAACAGCTTTATTGAGATATAATTCACGTTCCATACAATTTATTCATTTAATGTATACATTTCAGGGGTTTTCCCAATATTTGCAGATATGTGCACCTATTACCAAAGTTAATTTTATTTATTTATTTAAATCATAGCTGTGTACATTAATGCAATCATGGGGTACAATGTGGTTTTATGTACAATTTGAAATTATTTTCATCAAACTGGTTAAACCAAAGTTAATTTTAGAACATTACCATGACCTCAAAAAGAATCCTTGTACTCTTTAGTCACCACAGTCCTATCCTCTCATTCCCCTGCCTGAAACAACAACTACTGTTCTTTTTATCTCTATAAATTTGCTTATTCTGGAAATTCCACATGAAATTAATCATATAGGTGGTGTCTTATGACTGGTTTCTTTCACTTAGCATCTGTGTTGTAGCATGTATCAGTACTTTAGTCCTTTTTATGGATGACTAATATTCCACTGTATGGACATACTAAAATTTGTTTATCCATTCATCAGTTGGTATATAGCTAGGTTGTTTCCACCTTTTAGCAATTACGAATAATGCCGCTATAAACATACATGTGTAAGATTTTGCAGTTTTTTCACCAGGGCCGGGTTTGAACCTGCCACCTCCGGTATATGGGGCAGATGCCCTACTCCTTGAGCCACAGGCGCCGCCCCATGTGCAAATTTTTATTTGGATCTATGTTTTCATTTCTTTTGGGAGGAATCCAAAATCAGGGTGCAGCATGGTCAAGTTCTGATGAGGGGTATCTTCCTGGCCTGTGGATAGCTCTCTCCCATGCAGAGATACAGGAAGCTCTGGTATCTCTTCCTCTTCTTTTAAGAGCATAAATCCCCTCATGGGAGCTCTACCCTCATGTTCTCATCTAAGTCTAAATACTTCCCAAAGGCCCCATCTGTCAATAACATCACATTGGGGGTTAGGAATTCAACATGTAAATTTCAGGGTGATGTAACATTCAGTTTCTAACACCTGGCTAGTGACATCTAGTACGATGTTCAATAACAGTGGGAGGAGTGGATATCCTTGTCTTTCTGACCTTAGGGTTAAGCAGCTAGTCTTTCATCAATAATAATGACGTCAGTGATGGGATTTTCACAGATGCTCAAGTTGAAGAAGTTTCTTTCTATTCCTAGCTGTCTTTATTATGAAAGAATGTTGGATTCTGTTAAATGGTTTTTCTGTGTCTATTCAGATCATTATGTGTTTTTTGTCTCTTTATTCTCTTGAGACAGTATGTTAATTTATTTTTGTACATTAAACCAACCTTGCATCCTACTTGGTCATGGTGTATGATTCTTTTCATAGGATGTAAAACTTATAAATTGTTTATTTCTGGAATATTCCTTTTGGTGTTTTTGAACCATAGTTGATTATGGGTTAAAAAAAAAGGTTACTAGAGATTAGAAACTGTAGAAAGCAAAACTACAGATAAGAAGTCACTACTGTATTTTCTGATTTCTCCTTTGATTCTCTGACCCATTTATCACTTAGGAGTATGTTGTTTAAATTCCACATGTCTGTGGGTTTGCTAATTTTCTTTTAATAATTTCTAACTTTAGTTCATTGTGGTCAGAGGACATACTTTGTATTATATCAATCTTTTTAAACTTACTGAAGTTATATGTCCTAGCATATAGTTTATCCTGGGGAATGTTCCATGTGCATTTGAGAAGGATGCATACGGTGTTGTTGCATGGAGTATTCTGTAGATGTCTCTTTGGTATAGCTGGTTTGCAGTGTTGTTCAAATCTTCTATTTCACTGTCTATTAGCCTAGTTGTTCCATCCATGAGCTAAAGTAGGATACTGAAGTCTCCAGTATTATTGTTCAAATGTCTATTTCTCTACTTCTGTCAGTTTTTTCTTCATGTATTTTGCTGCTCTGTTGTTAGCTATATATAGCACTGTTTTATCTTTGATGGACTAATCCTTTTAACATTATAAAATGTCCTTAATCTCCAGTAACTTTTAAGTCTATTTTTGTTATTAATATAGGTACTCCAGCTTTCTTGTGGGTACTGATTGCATAATATATCTTTCTCAATCCTTTTACTTTTCTTTTGTCTTTGAATCCACAGTGTGTTTTCTATAGAGAGCATATAGTTGGATCTTTGTTTTAATTCCAGTCTGACAATCTCTCCCTTTTATTTAGATTATTTAATCACCCCCATTTAATGTTATTATTTAGTTGAATTTTGTCTATCATTTTTCTTTTTGTCTTCTATGTCTAAAGTCTTTTTTATCCTTCTATTTCTCCTTTTCTTTTGCATTAAGTGACTATTCTGTAACACAGCATTTTCATACCTTTAATGATGGCTTTCACTTTTTTCCCCACTCAGTTCCTCACTGGTTACCTAAAGCGGTTACCTAAAGCTTACCACATCTGTCTTATTAGAGGCAGCTGCAGACTTACACCAACTTAATTCTGATGACACATGGAAAGTTTTACAAAGTTTTATTCCCTTTTTCTCCTTTTTTTTTTTGTGGGATTATTGTTTCATATATGTTACCTTACAAATGTTACAAACCCAAAATTCATTATTATTCTTTATATAATTTTATGACTTGAAGTTGAGAGAAAAGGGAACAAGTATGTATTTATTGCTCTCTGGAATTAACTTTTTATTTATAATTTTTGGTTCTCTTCCTTATTCCTATACATTCACATTATCACATGGAGTCATTTCTTTTTTCTAGTACAGTTTTGCCACCAATGGCCTCCTTTGTGCAAATATTGGCAAATTTATTACATTTCTATATGTTATAGCCCCCCAAATACCTTATATATTGTTTTATACAACTGCATTTCAAATCACCTAAGAAATATAAATTTATACTACTTTTATAATTACAATCAACTTTACTGGTGCTATTTGGTTTTTGGTGTGGATTCAAATTACTGTCTGCTATTTCATTTAAGGTCCTGGCGGCAACAAATTCTTTCAAGTTTTTTTTAATCTGGGAATATCTTTGTTTTCATTTTTGAAAGAATGCTTTGCTGGATATATAATTCTTGGTCGACCATTTTGGTTTTTTGCACACTTTGAAAATGTCATTATATGCTCCATTGTTTCTGACAGTTATGCAGCTATAATCTTTTCAGTTTCCTTAAAATTTACAAGTCATTTTTGAAGCACTAAGTGCTTCTTCAGTCTTTGGCTTTCAGCATTTTTACTACGATGTGCTTGCCTGTCGATTTCTCTGCACTAATCCTACAAAAAGTTCACTGAATTTTGGGATGTATAGATACATGTTTTCCAATACATTTGAGAAGTTTTCAGCTTTTATTTCTTCAAATATTTTTTTTCCCTCCTTTTCCATTCTCCCCTCTTCTTCTGGTACTCATTCCACATATGTTGGTGCTGTTAATGGAGTCCCGGATTTCTCTGGAGCTTTCTTCCTTTTCATTCATTCTTTCCTCTCTCACTGTATATTTGGATTACATAATCTCTATTGATATACAATCTACATATTTACTGATTTTTTCATCTGAAAGTTCAAATTACTCTTGGGGCCCTCTAAGTGAATTTTTCACTTCATTCTTTTTTGTACCTTCTATCTCTATTGACATTTTCTATTTGATGTGAGATTGTCATCATATGTTCGTTTGTTTCTTTAATTACAGTTTCATTTAGTTCTTTGAACATATTTATACTGGCTACTTTGAAATCTTTGTTAAATCTGATGTCTGGTCACTCTCACAGGCAATTTCTGTTGTCTTCTTTTTACCCTAGTGGTTATATTTTTCCTATTTCTTTGTACATCTCATACTTTTTTTTGGTTTAAGATTGGACATTTTAGTAACACTGTAGAAACTGTGGTCACTGCCTTTCCTCATACCTTACCTTAGGGCTTGTTATTGTTATATGCTCGATTGTTAAATAAATGGATGGATTACGTTAGAAGTCAATACCAGTGTTCCCCCTAGGCCCTGTCCTGTTTAAAATCTCAGATATCGCCCTGGAAGGAGTTAAGCCTTGTGAATGCCCACAGTTGCCTTGTCAGGGCTATCTTGTGTGTTAAATGTTCCACAACCAGCTGTTAAACTGGTTCTATGTTCGTGACTTTCAACTGGAGTACCATGAGAGGATCTTAGGTGTGCTGTGAAAATTTTTAAAAATCATTAATGAAATTATTTTTGAAAGAAGTTCAAATCACAGTAGGTATTTCTTTACTTTTTTTTTTTTTTTTTATCAATATAATTTAAGTGTGCTCAAAGTTTAACGACAGGTTCAAGTGTGGTGTGAGATAAAAAAGGTTGAAAAATATGGCTCTAGGTTTCAACAATGGCCTGGGGCATAAATTGATCCAATTAAATCTGAGCTCCTTGGGCAGTGCCTGTGGCTCAATGAGTAGGGTGCTGGCCCCATATACTGAGGGTGGGGGGTTCCAACTTGGCCCTGGCCAAACAGCAACAACAACAACAACAAAAAAGTAAATAAAAAATAAATTTGGGCTCCTTCAAAGGAATAGCTTTTGAAGTCAATCTTTGAGATTTGTTCTGACTTCCGAAGGGTTCTTTTCTGCTATTTCCCCCCCTGGTTTTCTCTGTTAATCCTCCCAGTTTATAGTTTATGTTTCCAATGAGTGGCCCAATCTCCTTGTAATTACTTTTTGCCACACCTTCCACAGATTTTGAGAGCATCTTAAGTTTTGCTGTGTCCACATTGTGTTGCAAATGAATCCATTCCTTTGAGAACAGATTTGAAAAAAAAAAAAATTTTTTTTTTTAAAATGACATAATTCTCCAGCTGGGCAAAAATCTCTGAGACAGAGCTCTGGATCTGATAGGTGGGATAACAGCATGCTTCTCACTGAGTGACACTTCTGCTTTAGGAGATAATTACTTGGTGAGGGGTGTAGCCTCAAGTCTTTTCAGCTTTCCTCTCCCAGCATAGAACCACCTTATAAATGGGCAAGGGTGATCAGGGTCCTGGTATTCTCAGTGGCACGATGCCCAAGATAAAGCCTTCATTCCTTGAGTATAGTTGGTCAGAGGGAGTTCTCACTTGTCATTTACATGTCTGGAATCTAGCCTGAGTAACAGGTAGCTGGGGGACAGGATGATTCCTGTCCTTCCTGAGAAAACAGTGACCCAACTAAGAGTGAGTCTCATGTTATTGGTTATACCACTGGAGTTTCCCATCTTGCTGAGGTGGAAGAGAGTGGGTCTTGGCTCAAATATTGCAGTCACTTTTTGTTCTTCTGGGTTTTAGTAGATTTTCTTGAATAAATGTTTGATTTGCTGTATGCCTTTAAGACCATTTTCAAAGTTTAAATGACTACTTTTTATTTTTTTTTAATTTTTTTGGTTTATTTTTATCAGTTAAGTTTTCCATTTATATGGACATAATTTGCGGCAACCCAAAACAATTACAATAACAACATCAAAGATCTTGAGCACAGATAACCGTAAGTAATAAAAATGAAGTTTTGAAATATTGAGAAAATTACCAAAATATGATGCAAATACATGAAGTAAGCATATGTTGTTGACAAACTTTTTTAAAAAATAATTTTCATCACTTTTTTGGGGGAGTACATTTACAGAGCTCTTCAAACTTCAAAAGACCTAGAACCCACAATAGGTTTGTAACACTGAATCTTTCATATTGTACACCTGGCTGACATTTTCAATGAAATAAGAATAAGTACTAAATCTTTAGAAATGTCATCTCCTATCTGAAGTCTCTCTGTGGATTTTCACAGGTGATATTTGCTTTAATAAAATATACATGTCAGCAAAATAAATACTTTAGCACTTACAAATTAATTTCTCTTCTAGGAATCAAATCTAAAGTCATAATTCATACACATCATAGTTCATACCCTTAAGTTGGGCATAGGAATACAATCCATTTAGTCAAATACGCTATAGCAAATTACACAGGCATGGGTTGCTTATAGGTCAGTTATTGTATAATGCCTACACAATAGTTTTAATTGACTCCTATTCAGTTGGCAAAAGTAAATGTTAAAGTAAAAAACAAAAAGTAAAAAGCTATTCTGGAGTTGGACTATCTTGGCCATAAAGTCATAATTATAAAATGCCTTAATTAACATAATTAATATATCAACTAGAATGTTATATGACTTATCACTTAGTTCAACTACTTCATAACTTATTTCTGTTCTTTAAGGCTGGTATATGAAAATGATAAATAAATACATTTTTAATCTTACCATAGAAGGATCATACCCCAGAGAAAACAAGTATGGTTTTTCTTGTAAAACTGCTTCCTTCCACTTTTCATCAGAGACCAAACCAATGTACCAGTCACTTTCATATTTTTCAAGGCAGTTAATCAGCTCTTTAAAGTCTTCTATTGGACCTAAACTTGCTTTATCAATCATAAGTTTCAGAGTATACCTATAAAATGGAGAACCAAAGAATTTTAGAATTTTTTTTATCAGCTTTATAGATGAAACAAACTTTGTTCAATAAATTGTTAACACAAATAATTTTTAACAAAATTATACGTAATTCCGTAAAATACTGAGGGAGAACGATGAAGTTACAGTGGGGAAATCCAGTAAGCCACTTGAAAAACAGGTTCCAGATATAAACAAGTGTACTCCTTATATAATCTCAATACACACTAAGCACTTCTTTTCATTTTTAAGAACGTAATATAAAAAAAGAATTAGAAATGAAGGATTACCTTCTTCTAGGTCAGCGGTTCTCAACCCACAGGAACGACCCACAGGAACTGTATTAAAGGGCCACAGCATTAGGAGGTTGAGAACCACTGTTCTAGGTGATTAAAAAAAAAAATTAACATTTTCCTACCAATTTTACAACTTATACATAATCAAAATGAGTTACCTGAATGCTTTCAGTGCCAGTTGGAACAGTTCTGGTTTCTCTGTGAGCCAATCCAAGGTAAGAGACCAAGGTAAAACACCACTGTAAACACTTAATATAAGACCAGGACTAGGCGTCATATTGTCTATTCCAAGTAAACTAAAATAACAAGTCATTATGGTATGAACATAAAAATCTCTTAAAGTTTGGTCCTTTGTAATTTCTTCTAGTACATTTGAGGCCTTTTCTGTTGAATGAAAACATTCCAACTGCCTTAAAACAAATTGATACCAGTCTTCTGGAAATAATGAGCTCATCTCCTTCACTTTGGAATTAGGCATACAGGTAGACCTCCACTCTTTAGGTAAGCTTAGTAAGTGAGAATGTGAACAGCTGAACTCCATGAGAGGAAAATATGCCATGTCTCCTTGTTTTTCTTTGTCAACAGCAGGGTATCCTAGTTTAAATGCCTCGTAGCCACTATGTTCAGGAACTGTGCCTGTACAATGATCATCAACTCGCTGTGATTCTACTACTGATCCCGGAATAGGCAAATTTGTACATGGAAAATCTTTCAACTTATCTTTTTCTTTTTCTTTTTTGATAGTTGGCTTATCATCAAAAATACTATCTTCAGACCAGTCATCAAAAGTTTCTGAATGTAAACTATCTAAATCTTCTAGGGATTGGGGATGAGGTGAAGTGTTCAAAGCAGGCAATACTGTTAGGGGTGCTTTCCCTTTATTTTCAGTTTGGTGAACATTCTCCCGCATGGTAGGCCTTTTGGAGCAATATTGAATGAGTATCCACACAAGTACTTTAATAAGGTCACCTTTAAATTCTATTAAGTTTTCATGAGAATCAATTATGCCAGATAGAACATTCCTGGCATCAGAATATAGTTTCACAGGCAAAACAGTATAAGGTGTCAAGATGTTTCCAAAGTGTTCATTAAAGGAACATATGTTTGTGTATTCTTCTTGTTCAAAAGCACTCGCAAAAACTTCATCAACTCTGTGAGCTTCTGCAGTATGACAGGATGTTTCTTGCAATTCTAACCCCTGAAGATAAAATAAATAGTACTTGAGTTTATGATCATTCATTACACAGAGTACACTAATTAGACTTTTATAGATTTTAATCCTAAAAAGTATAGAAAATGACAAAAAATTTCTTTAACTCAAGAGCTACACCCTAACTTAAACTTAATGGCACTTAACACATTTGATATTGGATAAAGAGATCAAAAATAATACTATTTTAAAACAGAACAGAGTTTACTAGAAATTGGGCAAACATTTATTAAGCACGAACATAATTTTAAAAGACTACATTTAAAGTCAAGGCTGAAGCACATATTAAAATTTTTTAAATTATAATTTTTTGTAATAAAAAAGCAAAACTGGAATTATAAACTATGTTATGTATCCTTCCCACCCAACTTTATATGAGACTAATAGCATTATTCTATTGTATGAAGATGCCACAATTTGTCATTCTGTTCTAATACTTTTTTTTTCGCCTTTCTTTTTTTTTATTGTTGGGGATTCATTGAGGGTACAAGAAACCATGTTACACTGGTTGCATGTGTTGGGTAAAGTCCCTCTTACAATCGAGTTTTGCCCCCAAAAGGTGTGGCACACACCAAGGCCCCAAGACCTCACCCCCCTCGTTCTTTCCCTCTCTCTGCTCTTCCTTTCCCCACCCCTCCCTCATTCTTTCTCTCTCTGTTCTCCCCTTCCCTCACCCCCACCATGTCAATAATTGTCATTAATTCTCCTCATATCAAACTTGAGTACATGGGATTCATATTAACAAAGCAAATAAACTTATTTGGTGCATTGGTACACACACCCCATGATGATTTCAAACTTATAAGCAAATACAATTAATTAAAACCTCTTAGTGATAAAGCTCATCTTTGTGAATATTTAAACTTATCTCATTCACATGTGAGCCAGAATCAGCTTCTCATCTGGGTTCATTTTCTTGAAGAAATGGTTTTGTATTCTGTCAGGATTTTAGAATTAAATATTTTGAGAGGTATTTAATTTAATTTCCATTCTCATCTTCATTATGGGGTAAAAGCAGTGACTTTAAGAAGCAAATGTTTCCTGCTAGAAAACGAAGATGATTTTGTTGCAAAATTGAATATAACCTTTGTGCTACATTGTTGCTCAAAAAAAAGCATTTCTCTTAATTAATCATTTTTAACTCTTTCATAAGGTGTAACTATATTCATTATTCTGTCACTTTGGGAGTCTAACAGAACAAGAGCAGCTGTCGTCTGGTCTCTAAATAACTGCAGTGGGGTCTTTCGGAGTGAAGTAGAGACGGTATCAGAGAGCACGATCAAGGTACAACAAGGCAAAACTAACCCAAAACTGCTGGCCTGAGACTTGGAGACATTTTCATGGCATCTAGATTTTTGTTCAGCAGCTAAAGTTATAGCAATGGGTAAAATCAATAGAATTGCTTCTGGCACCTAACAGAAATATTAATTTGTCATCAACCATTAGCTTGTAATGAAAGGGCTGAACTTGCAGTTCCGAAGGTATAGCCAAAAAAATTAAAAGAGAGACGTAATGTTATAAGAAAAGAAAAACTGCTGTAAGCTAAATTGCTTTCAATTACATTGACCTCACCACCGTATCTTTGACACCTGTGTCTAATTGAGAGCAGTCGGCTTCCAGCTTTTCTTTAAAGGCTATCAGATTCCACATTCCAAATGTTAAGAGCCCTTTGCCAAATTATTCTGTACTTGAACTTTCCTTTAAGATTCTTAAATGATGAGAAGAGTACAAGCCAGGTAAAAAAGCAGTATTCAATGAATTTCAACTTTAAAAATTAAAGTGGCATCTTTTTTCTCCCAATGGAGAAGGTGATAAAATTAATGAAAGTAATTTTTAGCATAAAATAGTTGTAACAGTGCAAAACTATGAAAAGATATTAGACACCAAAGTGAGCTGTGAGAGGGACCACGGCACTAGAATTTCAAACATCTCAGCCACATCCGGGATAAAAGGTCAACTTGAGGGAAATTAAGGAGAATTTGTGGAGATTTTTGCAAAGACTTGTGCTCCGTGGTAAGCGTGATCCCAGTGCCCATGGGAGAACAGAGGGCTCATGCCGCCCTGCCTTTCAACTCAGCTCTGGCTTGAGGATCTCTAGGACCATCAGAGCTTGAGAAGAACTCCCTGTGGAGGGGGACACAGTAGGTTGGTGTCCTCCTCACAAACTGACCACCCCACAGCATGGAGAGAAAAGGCTTGGCTGGCGCGTTAGAAGATGACAGCCACGTCTGGGAATCCTGAGCCCTCTTTTCTAAAGGCAGGTTAAAGGGCCCCAAGGCCCAGGGCCAAGATGAGGGACTCTTCCTAGAAATATTTTCCTGGGGTCTTTTGTAAAAGGGACTCAGCTCAACAGGGCTCCTGACAAAGGACAGGAGTGTGTTGTGGCTCAGAAAAGGAAACTATATGGATGGGTTCCAGCAGTGATGTCTCCACAGATCTCAGATGGTTTGGTGTTAAACAAATGCAATCTTATGGCAGTGGGGGGGGGGTGTTTCAGGGGGGAGAGAAATGACTTAATACTGCCGCAAGTTTGGAATTTTGATCGTCTTCTGGACCAGAGATTTAAACTACTAAATGAAATTTGTATTAGCAGTGTAAAGCTACCAGAGAACTTTCTATGCCTTCTATCCTTCCTACTAGGGAGTCCAGTCTGTGAAGGAAAACTACTCACACTGAGTAGTTTCAAAGAGACAGTGGGAAAAACCAATAAGTTTACTTTAATGATTATGTCCTATGAATCCTAATTGTTTAATATATGGTCTACACAATGATTTTTAGTATTATTTTATTAAGGAATTTTATGTTAACATTTTATACTATAGACACACATACAAATACAAATTTTAAAGTTTTTTTTTTTTTTTTTTTGAAACGGAGCCTCAAGCTGTCGCCCTGCGTAGAGCGCTGTGGCGTCACAGCTCACAGCAACCTCAAACTCTTGGGCTTAAGCGATCTTCTTGCCTCAGCCTCCCAAGTAGCTAGGACTACAGGTGCCCGCCACAACACCCAGCTATTTTTTTTTTTTTTTTTTGGTTGTAGTTGTCATTGTTGATTTAGTGGCCAGGGCTGAATTCGAACCCGCCAGCTCCAGTGTATGTGGCTGGCGCCTTAGCCACCTGAGCTACAGTCGCCAAGCCATGAAATAAGATTTTAAAATATCTCGCTAATCATAATAGCCTGGTATTATGATTAATGGATGTAAATCTATATTTCAAATAACCTTGGAAACTTTAAAATTTGGGAGAAATGTGCCATTAAACTGAATTATATTAATTGCTTTTTATAATCACAGCAGATAGAGGCAGCTAAACTTTGTGATGAAAAGTAAATAAAAGAAATTATAATGCCCAATAAAATAGCATACAACATTAAGAGTAAACCATAACGGTCTGGGGCAGAACAATCCTACAACTTCACAGAGCACCTTATTTGAAAAATAATAAAAGGATGAAATATGCTCCAAAGGGCTGGCTTATTTTTTTCTACGCATGAGGCAAGAACCAAATTAACTCCAAACTATAAGTCTACTCGCATGTCTTCTTCAGAATAGACCCAATTATTATAATACGTTAGTCTTGGGGGCAAGAATTTTAAGACTAGTCTAAATATCATATTTTATCCAGTGTAAGTATTTCCTGCATCTTTTTCAGGTAGCCTGTATTTCTTGAGTGTTGTCAGACACTCTACTGAGTGCTCAACGTGTATTATCTCACTGAAACTTCCTCACTAATAATTCATCTGGGGGGAATTAAAACTATTATTCCCTCCTCCACAGTCTGATGAAAAATAGTCTATTTTTCTACCTCTTTTAGTGCTTTTCACTCACGTTTGGTTTCTCTTTCCTCTGTAACTAGTAATTGATTGAAAGCTAAATAGTCAAAGCTCAAAGCTAACATAACTTCCAAATAATGCTTTCTAGCCAGCAAGAATCATGCAAAATGAAAAGCAGTGATTTGACATGAAGAGGACAATTTTCTCCAGATCTCGAACATAAATTGTCACCATTTATGAACTCCAGTAGACTGCCTTTTCCTTGATGATTTGTTCTATTCATGCCCCGTGTGAATAGGAATAAAGCTGAGGGAACTGGGCCAGTGAGCTGATCCAAGCCAGGTGGCACATCAGATACCAGCATTTAAAATACACATTCTGTTCCACCCTGTAATCTCACCCCCTTCTAAAATTTTTCTGAGGAATAAAGTCAGACACAAACCAAGATGTATCAATAATGACCACCAATCTGGTGGTGTTTACAACGGTAAAACCTTATAAACAGACTAAGTGGCCAAGAGTAGAAAGTTGATTGAGTAGATTTGATGATCTATAAGACATATTAATATTTAGCCATGAAAATAGACATCTATGTTTTAAAAGCATTTTAATGATGTAGCAAAATGCTAAAGATATATTACTAAGCAACAAACCCTATTCACCAAGTTATACCATACTTTAACATAAACATACAAGATTTTACATACAAACAATTTTTTTTTTTGAGATAGAGACTCACCTTGGGTAGAGTACTATGGCGTCACAGCTCACAGCAACCTCAAACTCTGGGCTTAAGCAATTCCCAAGTAGCTGGGACTACAGGTGCCCACCACAATGCCTGGCTATTTTGCTGTTGTTGTCATTGTTTAGCAGGCCCAGGTTGGGTTCGAACCCACCAGCCCATGTATGTGGCCAGCACCCTAATGACTGAGCTATGAGTGCTGAGCCTAAAAAACAATAATATATTTTATATATAAATTATAAATATAAGATTTTATATATTTAAAAGCAATTGGTGGAAAATTTTTTTCTACTTGTGTTTTAAATTTGCTATGTTTTTTACCTTTAACATGTAATTTTTAAAAGCAGAAACACCACCAATAATGAAGTAGACTTCAATTTGATTCAACAAACATCAGTAACCTATTATGCAATTACATTACCTTTAACAAACATTTCTTTAATGAACCATACATATGACTATGGGTACAATGAAGATTATAACATAGTCTATACTCCTGGTGATCTCATAGTTTAGGAAGAGGAAAATATAAGAACTCAAGACAACTTATTACTACAGTGGTTACAGCACAAGATAAATTGGAATGAAGAGTTCAGTTGAACCATGCTTAAAGTGAGATGGCTGTGGAACATTCAGGTAGAAATATCAACTAAGCATATTCATGTATAAAATTTAGAATAAAGATAAAGTCATCAGTTTGAGAGTCGAGGATCATTGTGATGATTCCATCTACAGACAGCATGTGAAAAACAAAATCTTGAAATGAACCAACCATTTGAAGGTAACATAGAGAAAGAGGAATCAGTGTAACATATACAGGTGAAGGAAAATTAGGAGAAAGTATCCAAAAAGCACAGAAAGGAGAACATTTTAAGTGTGGTCAACTGTGTCAAATGGAGCATATTGGTTATTACAACCATTGCCAAGTATCCATGGGAGTATGTAGCTAAGATGCTATGGCTCACCTTTGCGAAGGCATTTTCAGTGGAATGCGGAGACAACCCCATGTTACAAAGGTCTGAAACATGAGCAAAGGCAAGGAGTAAACACAGCATCCTGGTCCTGTCCTTTTGAAGATCTTGGCTGGGTAGGACAGTGGCTAGAAAAGATAAAATCACAAGAATGAGACTACCTGAGAGAGACTCAAACATGTTTTCAAGCATTAGAGAAGGACCAGTAGAAAGAATTGAAAACAGAGGGAAACAGAGGAATGAGTGATGGACTGAGATCTCACAGAAGTCAAAAGTAGATGGGATAGAAAGCACCGGGAGATACGTCAGTCTTGAGGACAGAAGGAACACGTTGTGTCAGGCAAGTGTCAGGAAGAATTTTCAGAAGACAGATGTGTATGGAGAGGAGGCTGGGCTTGAACACATTCCTACCTGGTGACCATCGCTCCGTGTCAATTATGGGATGCTCAGCCAAGGAGATTAGTGAGAGTGGGAATTATGCAGAAAACCTCAAGAGAGGGGTGAAAGTCTGAAACAGCTGCTAAAGGTAACTGAAGAGCAAGACGACAAAGAATAAATAAAAGGAATATCCGAGAGTACTGAGGATTCGACTGAGATTGAGGACCATATGCTTCTGTGATATGAATAGCTCCCATTGTATGTTTCTTCTCTAGCTGCTGAACAGTCCCTATGTGGGAGTGAAGTAATGAAATGGAAAAACTCATCCAAAGTCTCAGATTTGCAGAACACTGAAAGTAGACGACTTAGGAATCTGAGGGTAGGAGAGAAGTACAAATCGTTGGTGAAAGAATCTTGCCTGGTAGGGGACATGATCAGAACATTTATAGATGCTGAAAATATGAGAGGGCCAAGAGGGCAGAAGTCTGTGCTGATAAGGCTGATAGGGTGTTGGAAGGAAGCTATAAATGGGAAATGTTATTTCTCCAAAATAACAGTCATAGAGCAATAACAAATAGCTATTAGTCATTAAGCAATTACGATGAGACAGGCAGTGCTTTAATTTTTTTTTTTACATTGAATTTCAGTAACAACCTTGTGAGGTACTTACTATTAGTATGTCTTTTTTTCCCCTTTTAGATCAGTAAATTAAAGTACCGAGAGGGTGGGTGGCACCTGTGGCTCAGTGAGTAGGGCGCTGGCCCCATATACCTGGGGTGGTGGGTTCAAACACAGCCCCGGCCAAACTGCAACAAAAAAAAAATAGCCAGGCATTGTAGCTGGCACCTGTAGGCCTAGCTACTTGGGAGCCTGAGGCAAGAGAATCACCCAAGCGGAAGAGTTTGAGGTTGCTCTGAGCTGTGACACCACAGCACTCTACCAAGGGTGACAAGGTGAGACTCTGTTTTTTTAAAAAAAAACAAAGTACTGAGAACTTAAATAACTTGCTAAGATCACAGGGCAAGTAGGTGCAAGAGCCCATATTTTGTACTATGCAGGCCAAAGACAAAATCATAAAGATATAGACTATGTACAAAGTAATGTGGTTCACAGGAAACAGAGGGAAGTAAGAAAACAGGGGGAGACCAGGCAGGTGGAGTGCTGGGAGAAGAGTACAGAGTGAGTGGGGACAAAACCAGAGAGATAGGACTATATTGCTGAGGAGGCCCACAGTTGTATTTTATTTATTTATTTATTTTGCAGTTTTGGGCCAGGGCCAGTTTTGAACCCACTACCCTCGGTAATGGGGCCGACACCCTACTCCTTGAGTCACAGGCGCCACCCAACACAGTTTTAATGAGGCTAAAAGATTACCAGAGTGAACGGCATTGAAGAAATAACTGACCCTAGATTTCTCAACTTTACCAGTGCTAGCACAAGGCACACTGTATATATCACAGGAGGCTCAGAGAATAGTTGAAAGGCCCCTTCCCAGCCCCCAAGCAACTTACAATCTACAAATTGATAAAACAAGTATTTTTTTTTAAAGCATAGTGTAACGCAAACTAAGAAAATATCAGAAAGACAAAAACTAGGGTCCTCTAGGGCCCAAATTTTTTAAAACATTGCCTTTGCCTAGGGAGATCTGAAAAGGTGGATATGACCCTCTTGGCTACATGGGATTGAGGTAAGTAGAACACTGAGGCAGTGTGTTATGGAGAAAAGAAACCACAAAGGCCTGGGGGTAGGTGCGTCCAGGGGACCCCGCAGAGTAGCGAGCAAGGCAAGTTGGTGGATTTCCCTGAGCACAAATAGGGCATGGGAAGTGAGGTTGGAAAGGTAAGCTGGGACCACGTAGTAATTTAGGGTGATTAAATTTGAATTTTATTTAATTCAAAAGCTAATGAGGAACTATTAGATCGTTTGAGCTTGGGAATTACAGAATAGGATACGCAGGCCAAGCATGTTATTAGGACAGGCGTTTCTGCTGAGAATCTTTTACATATTTTCCAGATTGAGCTATACTCATGTCCTACACTACAATCTTAGTGATGGAATTTATCATGGGGATAAAAACGGAACTTTCAGAGTTTGATCATAACCCCATAACAATAAACTGGCTTCCTTATTTTTTTCCCTAAAAAAGTATTTCTGGTCTGGAGTTCTAAGTCAAGGAGGAAGAAGAACAAGAAGTAAATTACAGTATATTTCTCCTTCACACAGCCTTTAAAGTGCTGTGAAATAAAGTACAAAGGATCATGACAAGTAGCCTTTAAACAGAAGTTACAAAGTAATATGCATCTGAGAGGTACATGGGGAAATGAAGAATTTTGCTTTGGTAGAAAACAGGTTTGAAGGGGAATTAGGGGCCAATTGCATATGTCTGCATGAACCAGTTCTTTTTTTAGCCATCTTACCTGCCCCTCTGTACATCTGTCAGCAGTACAGAAGCGCTCGAAAGGCCTGGCCAAGGGCATTTACCAAATTGATTTCTTATACTAGGGACAGTTCTAACTCTAGGACATCGAAAAATATTTATGAACATAACAAGACATGTTTCTTTTTAAAAACATGCTCCAAAGGACCACTACAGAGAAACCAGTGGCTTTAGTGACCTCAATCTTTTCTATGGGAATAAACATCTATATTTCTATGGGAAATAAATATTTCTCTAGGAAAATTGAGTCTAGCTAGTTTTCCTCAATTTGTATTCCACGAGTACCTGCACCAGGACCACTGTGGATAGATAATTCTGTGAAATGCAGGTACCAGGGTTCCCTCCAGACCTAGAAAATTAAATCTCTGAGCACAAATCCTGGCGATTACAACTTTTAAAAACTTCCCTGTGGATCTGTATGTGGGCTAAAGCTTTTGAATGTTTGGTCACCCAGAAGGATACTAAAACAAAATAAAACCGGGTGGCTGAGGGACAGAGGGGGAAGGGATACTTTCCTTACTGTAAACTCTTTCACACCTTTTGAATTCTGAACCTTTTCATGAACCAAACTGAAAAGAATGAGCATCATTTTTGTATGTGCAACCCCAGCACTGGGCATAGCATCTGGCAAATAGCAAGATAATCATAAAAATACCTGTGCATTTGAACTGAGCAGCATGGTCATGAACTTCCCCATTTCCTCTCTCCTCTCCCCAACCTTCTCAAAAGAAAAACAACAGTTACTGCCTCGTCAACAGCTTCTGCACCAGAACTCATGTTTTTGGTGTATTCTTGGCTGTAATTCATGAATCCCCCATACCTCGAACATAGTAGATTTTCAGGGTTAATCCTGAAAAGTATAGATAAATTTCTCATATTTTTCTTAAACTTTGATGAACAGTATCTATTTCCTTTCTCATAAATACTAGTATTAGTATTTACCTTTTCCCTTTTACAGAAAAAAAAATCACAGATAAGTAGCTTATTATACATATATATGTCTATCAAGCTAGAAAGAATTTTTTCTTTATTTTCTTTTGTAGAGACAGAGTCTCACTTTATCACCGTTGGTAGAGTGCTGTGGTGTTAACACAGCTCACTGCAACCTCCAGCTCCTGGGCTTAGGCGATTCTCTTGTCTCAGCCTCCCAAGTAGCTGGGACTACAGGCGCCCGCCACAATGCCTGGCTATTTTTTTTTTTTGGAATTTGGCCAGGCTGGGTTTGAACCCACCACCCTCACTATATGGGGCCGGCGCCCTACTCACTGAGCCAGAGGCGCCACCCCAGAAAGAATTTTTTCAATTGTTAATCAAATAAACTGTGTGATTCTGGCAGAGTTTCCAGTGATTTCAGTGGTAAGCAGCTCTGTAGTCTTTTTGGTAACAACTAATTTCTCATAGTATGTCTATAACAAAAATAAAAAATTAATAAATGCAAGTGTATCTTCTTTTGACATTTTCCTTCTCATTGGAATCTCTGAGGATAATATAATAAAAATAATTTTAGACCCATGCTATCTTTTCAAAAAACCAAAAATAAAACTTCAGTTCTGAAACACTCTTAAAATTATAAAAGTATCTCTCATTTGCCTCAGTCTATGTAAAAACAGAGTATAAAAACAAAACATGTGTACCCTCTAATATTATAAACTAAAAATAAGGAAAAATTAAAAACTACTGATAAAATTAATATCTCCAGGAAAAGATGAATATCAACTTTTTCTGAAGTGATAGCCTTTTCAAGCTTTCCTTTTCTTTTTCTTTTTCTTTTTGGTTTCTTTCTATGCTGTACATAAATTGTTTTCAGGTGAGGAATTGCCAAGAGGTGAAGACATTATAAATGGCTTAGGTCAGAACACAGGTAAGGAATAAACGCTGTTTGGAAAGCAAGCTGACTTTCTGACCCAAACATTCTCGTTATGTGTGCATCTGTTCTCACCAATCCTGGTGCTTATTGTGCACACCTTTCTGACTATAAAAGAAAAAAAAAACTTGGAGACATTCCACGTTCAGCAGAAGATGTGCAATATCACATGTCTAGAGAGAATACTGTGATTCATTTTAAAAAATAGTGTAAGAAGAAGTTGAAGTGTTTAATGTTCTGACAAATTACACTGGTTTTATGGCTTGTATTTCTTTAGGAGCGCAAAAACAAATCCCAGGCTTGAGTCCAATGTCTAAAAGAGTCATAAGGCTGTAACACACATTACAAAAATATCACTTTGAAACAGTCCTTTCACTTACAGGGCACTTTGCATTATGATTAAATGGAAATGCAAAAATAGAACTAAAAGCCTGGGAAAGGTTCTGTGCTTGGAGGCTAAATGGTGTTCTTTCATAGGACTAAGTTCAACACCTTGCAAGTATCCCCTTAATGCTTGCAAATTAGGTTCAGTTTCATTGAAAGCAAGGTCAGTACCTAGCTCATAACTCATTTTGATTTGCCACTGTCTTTATCAGAAAGAGTAGCTTTTTCTTTTTTCTTTTTTTTTTGCTTTCTATAGACATGAGGGTAGAATAGTGGCTCTCTCCTTTGTCACGGAATAAAATGTGCTCTGAAATTTAAAAGTGAATTCAAATGGAGTTTAAACATATTAGTATCATGAAGTCATGAAGTAGTATCTCTGAGTTTCCCATTTCCTGTCCAATGCAGATCTTATTCAGTGAAATATGACACAGATAGACCTATTGAATATCTTTCATAAAAATAAAGTAATGAATTTGAACTAGTGGCCCATTAGGTTAAAATACATTTATATTTAAAGTTATGTTAAAAAATTGTTTAAAAGAAAGGCAACTTGGAATTGTCATCTTATGTTTATTATTAAGCTACGTTGGAAAATGTGGTTTACAAAACAAACAAGTAAACGCTTCCTGGAGCAGACATGAGAAAAGAATTTTCAAATTTAAAAATAATTTTCATAATTTTCCCAATTGTCTAATGTTTTTATAGGTTCTGAAGGAGAAAAAGAGGAGATTTTAAAAGTCACAAAATTTAATTACTACAAAAAAAACCCAGAAGGTTAAATTTTTTAAAGATCTCCCCAAATGGTAAAACATCTCACTTAACAATTCCATGGCCATGTTACTCTGCTAGTATAGATAGCTATTTAAAATCATTCTCAAAGTATTTTGTTTGCAAAAGTTCTAAGATTTAATATATGTTCTGGCAGGGTGGATATATACACAATTAAATGTTCTTGATCACAGTTGAAACTTTTCATGTAAAAGCCTACAAGATTTGTTCTATAGAATATAGGACATTACTATTTCTTCTTATAGTTGTAATTACATTTTTTCTTATTTGTCATGTCAGACCTTAATATGACTTTTTATCTTATCTCTGCCACTTTACCCCAATGAATTTTCTTGAATATATCTTTTAGCTTCTTAATGAATGATCTGTTACATAGTATATTCATTATTGTGATGATTATAATAGCCATTATTACTATTTATTCACATGAAATCATATACTATTTTCAGAAAGTACTATTATTACATGAATTATTTCATGATTTTTATCATAAATACCACAATGGTTTTCTTCGACATTAAAAATCTCATGATCTCATGCAGAAGAATTCATTCCATTTGTCAACAACTGATCAACAATATTATTTGCATTCTCAAAACAGTAGCATTAATAATACCTATTATACATCTATAATCCAAATCAATTTACTAAAATCTACAGAATTAAAATCGATTTCATAAAACATTTCCCACATTTGCTGTGATTTTTTTTTTCACCACAAAATGAAAAAAATGCATGATTCAATCTAGGTCAACTGCTTCCACCAGAAGAGTCAATTCTATCTAGACAGGCATTGAACAGTTCTCTTAAAAGAAGTATTTTATACTTCTGGGAAGAATGGACCCAAAGAGGATGAAAGCAGATTTGACAGTACTATTGATGGAAAATGGTTAATAGTTATTTTAGTAAAACTCAGGCACCAGCCTGTTGTTATTAGAGCCTCTAAGAAACGCAAGTTAGAGGACCTTCAGTTAATGATGGTATCAATTCTTTGATACCTTATACCTTAATCTGAAGTTCTATAATATAAACTGAATTAAGTAGATTTAACTTACAAAATCCCAGTTTTCTGGAGTGCTGCTTCAAATGATGAATAGTCCACACATCATGAGGCCATTAGATGTTGCCATCTAGGATGTGCCGTTCAACATCAGTCTTGTACCAACATGGAGGGGTCTATGGCAGCCGTGAGGTGTTGGTTTCAGTTTTTTGTAATGAAATTTATTATATTCAAGAAAAAATGCTCATCAAGTCTTGATGACAAAAGAATCCTCTAATATTCATTAATATAATATAATGAGAGTTTGGGGGATATATCCAAAATTCAAAATCATGCCGTGAACTGAAACCCTGTGCAAAGACCATCGAAGGAAAAACGTGGCATTTCTGTGATTACCCTGCCCTCTAGTGGTAGTAACTGATGTTTACTCTGATCGTCACTTGCCTTTTTCAGATCAGCATTTTCATGACCCATTTGTCCAACTATGGGAACGATCGCCTGGGACTGTATACATTTGTTAATCTGGCCAACTTCGTGCACAGCTGGACGAACCTGCAACTTCAGACTCTGCCTCCAGAGCAACTGGCTCACAAATATTTTGAGCTATTTCCTGATCAAAAAGACCCTCTCTGGCAGGTACGATTGGTTCAATTATTGTCATAAGTAATTACATATTTTATAGTTCTGTGACATAATCCACATCTGAAAAGTAAAGGTAGCTGAGAAAAAGTTGTACATTTTGTAAATGTTAGTAGATTTGAGAAACTATGCCTTGAATTTTAGTCTTGTATTATTACTACATATTGAGCCAAATTCTCTGCTCTCTTGCCCATTAGAAATTATGGCATTCTGAAAGCTCACTGAGGGATACAGTGGATATAATGTATATAATGTTTTCAATGAGGAGTGAAAGATCAGTTTGCAGGTGGCAGTAAGTTGAAAGAATACAAGATGACAAATAACAGGTAGCCAGCTGTTATTTGTCCCCATATCCAATGACTAAATCACAGTAGAGGAGCTCTGGGAAGAGTTCAGAACTGACATCTGCCTTCTGAGCCAGGAAGCCCACCAGCAGCCACAGAGTATGGGCAGCTTTCAAAAGTCATAATTGGGGATTACTTTGGACACAGGGGTAAGTGTTTCATGGGAAAATCACTGAGTTTCTTAAGAGAAAATATCACATTAATATGGCATATTCAAACTGTTCTAGCATTTTATGTGTCATTGAATTACTTTTGAATTTGAATTGTCCTCTCCATGATCTGTGTGAAGTGATAATTTTTCCAAACAGTTACATAGTGCTTATATTACGTCAGAGTGGGCAATCTACATATGTTAATTCATTTAATCCTCACAAATACTCTATGTCAGCAGTTCTCAACCTGTGGGTCGCGACTCACAGGAACTGTATTAAAGGGCCACGGCATTAGAAAGTTTAAGAACCACTGCTCTATGTGGTAGATACAATTAATTATTTTCATTTTACAGATGAAGAAACTGACGTACAGAAAGGCTGAGTCAACTACGCAAGGTCACAGAGCTAATGTGTGGCAGAGTGGGAATCAGGCGTAGGCCTGTCTATCCCAGAGACTGTGCTCTTAATTACTGTTCTCAACGCTACCAGAGTTACATACCAAGTTCATGATAAAACAATATCATCTTCAGAAGTATTACAGAACTCAGAAAGGTTCACCGATTAAAGTTGTGGTTAACTCTGAACTCTACAGTCAATTCATTTAGATTTGAACTGAAATCTCCTAAGCACAGATAGCTCCAAGAAGAAATATAGCTTCACAATTGGTAGTTTAAAGTCTGTGGTCCTGGACTTAGGACCACATATTACTTTTCAGTTGTTATATTAAAGCATCTTTTCATCTTAATCACTATA
The DNA here is from genome assembly GCA_963574655.1 of Perodicticus potto. Classification (NCBI taxonomy): domain Eukaryota; kingdom Metazoa; phylum Chordata; class Mammalia; order Primates; family Lorisidae; genus Perodicticus; species Perodicticus potto. The sequence continues at coordinate 24,797 of CAUYRH010161607.1, forward strand.
AACATCACCAAACATTAGCCTTTGAAAAGATATGTCATTTTCCTGCTAATATATATTACAGCCGACATGAACTAAGTTTCAATATTCCATCGTTGCAACAAGTTACACAATTTTTAAACTGAAATCATTATTTTTTCAGGTGACAAGTTTATGGTGACTTTTTTCCAGAACAGGAACCAAAAAGAATTTCTCACTTTAGTCATACCATCCTCTGCTTATTATAAGTTTAACTTCACATATCTGCTGTATTAATTGAGTAGAAATAAGGGTGGTCCTGTTTGCTCATTTCTGAAATAATACTAAGGGGTACTTTCTTTCCCCTTTTCCACATAATTTACACTTTGCAGTTAAAATGAGGGGTGTTATAGATATATCTTGCACAATGAGTGTTGGTATTAAGTATTACAGACCAAAAGCAGAATTCCTAAAGTCGTAATTCCCCTTTATTTTTGTGCTTTTGCTAAATTTTAGCACTTATTATCATCCTAATCTGTAAAGTTACATTTTTAGATTTGCATTTACAAACCTCTAAAGAAAGCTAAAAGGAATATGCTATCTCTTTAAATGGTTTTATCATGGCCAGACTTCCATCCCTCTGAAGCACAGCAACAAAGCTCAAAGTTACTTAGAATAAAAATATGACACCTTACATTTCAGTTATTTATTGAATACTGAGAGTGGATCTTCCTTTAGGTTAGAAGGAAGTATAGTCTCTCCCCTACAAGCTCACTATTAAAAAGAAAAAAGCAAAAAATTAAGACCTGAAACGGCAAGTAGTAAATATGTATATACACAAACTGAGTGCTTTGAGGCTGTTTACCAAAGTGGAAATAACCCCTCTCCCCGACCTCCTCAGCAAACTCTCCACTTCAGGATGGAAAGGAGTTATTTGAAAGCTTTTGTGATGCCACATCAGGGCTTTCAGCCTCATTTTTTTATCCCATTGTTTCCTAGGATAACTTTTAAGGGTCAAAGTTGGAAAAGCTAGCACACACACAAAAATACCTCTCTAAATTCTTCTCCCATTTAGAATCCTTGTGATGACAAACGCCACAGAGACATTTGGTCTAAAGAAAAAACCTGTGATCGCTTACCAAAATTCTTGGTAATAGGACCTCAGAAAACCGGTGAGAACATTTTATGTTATTATTTCCCAAACAGTATAAAAATCTTGATGAATTAACAATGAGGTCTTGTCACAATTTATAAACTTCCTATAAATGCTGATGAATGAATAACATGCTTTTCTCTGATATACTCTTCATGGAGTTGAATAATATATTGAAATGCTTGCCAAAATTTTTTTTAAATGAAAAGAGCACTTAATGTTATCAGATAACATATAGGGAGGAATTTGTTAAAACCAAAAGGATAATAGCTATCCTAACTGGGAGGAGATAATACCTTAAATAGCTGTCACACAGTTTAAACATCCAGCAGCCAGTCTGGTAGCACATGTTATTTTGTTTCCAAAGATTCTTTTTTTTTTCCCCCTAAACAAATTTCATCTGTTTATTTTTTCAATTAAATTTTTAAATACTTTATTTCTTTTTTTAACTGACATATAATTGAACGAACATATTTATCAGGTACGTAGTGATGTTTTGATGCATATAATGTATAGTAATCAGATTACAGTAATTAACACGTTTATCATCTCAAACATTCATTTCTTTGTAGCGGGAAGATTCAATTCCTTATTCTAGTGATTCGAAGCTGTATATTATCATTAATTATAGTCATCCTGCAATGGCATAGGACACTAGAACTTATTCCTCCTATCTAGTGTACTTTTGTATTCTTTGACAAATTCCTTCCTATCACTCTCTTCCTCCTTGCCCTTCTCAGCCTTTAGTATCTTCTATTCCCATTTTTACTTCTGTGAGATCAACTTTTTTTTAGCTTCCACTTATGAATGAGACTATGCGGCATTTCGCTTTTGGTTCTTGTTTATTTTACTTAATATAAGGCACTCCAATTCCATCCATGTTTCCACGAGTGATAGGATTTCCTTTCTTTTTCAGGCCGAATACATTGTGTATATACATACTACATTTTCTTTCTTTGTTTATCTGTTGTTGGATACCTAGGTCGATTCCATGTCTTGGATGTTGTAAACAGTGCTGCAATAAACATCGGAGCGCAGATGTCGCTTTAATCTCCTGATTTCCCTTCGTTCAGATAAATGTCCAATAATGGGATTCCTGGACCATAGAGTAGTTCTATTCATAATTGTCTGAGGAACCTTCATACTTTTCCCCGGAGTGGCAGTACTAGTTTATATTCCCACCCACAATTTATAGGTGTTCTCATTTCTCCATAATACCCTCACCAGAATTTCTTATTTTTTGTTTGTTGATAATAGTCATCCTAACTGGGATATACCTTATTGTGGTTTTGATTTGCATTTCCCTGATGATTAATGATGTTTACACTTTTTTGTTGGCCATTTATATGTTCTTTTTTGAAAAATGTCTGTTCATATCATTGACTCATTTTTAACTGTTTTTGGGGGGGTTTGTTGTTGGTTTGTCTGTTCGTTTTGCTGTTGAGATGATTCAGTTTCTTGCATATTCTGGATATTTATCCCCTGTTAGATGTTTCCCCTGTGTTTTCTTCTAGTAGCTTTATAGTATTTAGGGTCTTGATACATTTTGAATTGATTTTTATGTAGGATGAGAAGTAGGGACTGGTTTCATTCTTCTGCACATGGATATCTAGTTTTCCTAACATTATTAATTAAAGAAACTGGCCTTTCCCCCAATAAGTGTTCTCAGTACTTTTGTCAAAAATCAGTTAACTATGAATACATAGATTAATTTCTGGGTTCTCTATTCTGTTCCATTAGTCTATGTGTCTATTTTTATGCCACTACCATGTTGTTTTGCTTACTATAGCTATGTAGTATATTTGGAAATCTGGTAATGTGATAGCTCCAGCATTGTTCTTTTTGCTCAGGATTGCTATGGCTATTGAAGATCTTTTATGGTTCCATGCAAATTTTAGGTTTTGGTTTGGTTACTATTTCTATAAAGAATGTTATTGGCGTTTTGACAGAGATTGCATTAAATCTGTAGATTTCTTTGGATAGTATGGTCATTTTTAAAAATATAATTAATTCTTCCAACCTGTTAGCATAGGATGTATTCCCATTTGTTCATATCCTCTCCAGTTTCTTTAATCAATGTTTTATTGCTTTCCTTGTAAAGGTCTTTCACCTCCTTGATTAATTTAATATTAGATATTTTTGTAAACGCTGTAAGTGGGATTGCCCTCTTGATTTTTCATCTACTACATTGTTTGCATATGGAAATATTATTCATTTTTGTATATTGGGTTATATACTGTAACTTTATTAAATTTATCCTACAACTTTACTAAATTTATGAGTTCTTAGTGTTTTGTGGTAAAGTTTTCAGGTTTTAATATAGGGGCAATTTGACTTCCTTCTTTCCAATGCCCATTATTCATTTTTCTTGCCTGATTACTCTGGATAAAACTTCCAGTACTATCTTGAACAAGAGTGGTAAGAGCGGACATCTTCACCTTGTTCCAGTTCTTACAGGTAAAGCTTTCAGGTCTGCACAATTCAATATGCTGTTAGCTGTGGGTTTGTCATATATGACCTTTCCTATGCTGAGGTACATTCCCTCTATACTAATACATTCAGAATTTTTATTATAAAGGGATGTTGAGTTTTGTCAGATGCTTTCTCTACATCTACTGAGATAATCATAAGGGCTGGTCACAGTGGCTCACACCTGTAATTCTAGGACTCTGGGAAGCCAAGACAAGTGGATTGCTTGAGCTCAGGAGTTTTGAGCAAAAGAAAAAAAAAATTAAGAATACTAGTTTTGGAGGGTACCTGTGGTTCCAGCTACTTAGGGACTGAGGCAAGAGGATCATTTGAGCCCAAGAGTTGGAGATTGCTGTGAGCTATGATGCCAGAGCACTCTAGCCAGGTGACATAGTGAAACTCTGTCTCAAAAAAAAAAAAAAGGTAATTATATGTTTTTTGTCCTTCACTCTATTGATGTATGCTATTGATTTGCATATGTTGAACCATCCTTACATTCCTGGGATAAATCCCATTTGATCACGGTGTATTATCCTTTAAACATGTTGTTGGATTCAGTTTGTCAATATTTCATTGAAGATTTTTGTGTCTATGTTCATCAAGAATATTGGTCTGTAGTTTTCTTTTTTTGTTGTATCTTTGTCTTTTCTTTTTCTTTCTTTCTTTTTTTTTTTTGTTACAGAGAGATTTTATTTAGAAAGAACAAAGACAAAGTTCAGAGCACTTCCAAAGAGAGTTGGAAGTGGGAGTGGGTCTTCCAATGAAGGAGCAGAGGAGAAAGCGACCTTTTGTCTGGATTTTGCTGGCCTCATAGAACAAATTAGGGAGAGGTCTGCATTTCAAGTTTTGGAATAGTTTGAGATGAATTGGCATTAATTCTTCTTTAAAGCTTCAGTAGAATTCAGCAGTGAAGTCATCCTACCATGGATTTTTCTTTGTTGGGAGACTGATTCAATCTTGTTACTTGTTATTGGTCTACTCAGGTTTTCTTTTCTCCTTAGTTCAATCTTGGAACATTGTATATATCCAGAAATTTACCCATTTCCTCTATCCCAAATTTATCAGCATATAATTGTTCTTAGTAGTATTATCTAAAGATCCTTTGTATTTCTGTGGTGTTCATCACAATATCTCCTTTTTGGTTTCTGATTTTGCTTAGTTGAGTCTTTCCTCCATTTTTTGCAGTCTAATTAATGGTTTATTGACTTAATTTCTATTTTAAAAAGCCAACCTTTTGTTTTGTTGATCTTTTGTATTTTTTTTAGTCTCAATTTCATTTATTTTTGCTCTGGACTTTATTTTTTAATTAGATCATAGCTGTGTACATTAATGCAATCATGGGGTACAATGTGCTGGTTTTATATACAATTTGAAATATTTTCATCAAATAGGTTAACATAGCATTCACAGCATTTTCTTGGTTATTGTGTGAAGACGTTTGCTCTGGACCTTATTATTTCTTTCCTTCTACCAATTTATGGATTGGTTATTCTGCTTTTCTAATTCACCAAGACACAGTGTTAGGTTGTTCATTTGGAATCTTTCTACTTTTTTGATGTGGGCATTTATTGCTATAAACTTGCCTTTAACACTGCTTTTGCTGTCCCATAAGTTTTGGAAATTTGTTTAAGGAATTTTTTAAATTTTGCTCTCAATTTCCTTATTGATCTATTGACCATTCTGGAGCATGTTGTTTAATTTCTATGTGTTTGTGTAGTTTCTGAGGTTCCTCTTGGTATTGGTTTCTAGTCTTATTTCACCATGTTTAAAAATATACTTGGTATGAGTTTATTTTTTTTCTTTTTTAAGACTTGTTCTGTGTCCTAACATGATCAATTCTAGAGAATACACCATATGCCAATGAAAAATTGTGTAAACATTCTGCAGCTATTGGGTGAAATGTTTCTGCAAATATCTATTAGGCCCATTTGGTCTACAATGCAGTTTAAATTCAATATTTCTTTTTTAGTTTTTTCCCAAGATGATCTGTCCAGTGCTGATAATAGGGTCTTAAAGTCCCCAACTATTATTATATTGGAGTCTGTCTCTCCCTTTCACTCCCAAATCTAGTGAAATTTGCTTTATATAACTAAGTAGTCCAGTGTTGAGTGCATAAATGCAGTAGAACTTCCATAGTTTATCACCTTCTTACATTGACCACCTCCTTAAGTTGACCCAATTGTCACAGACTGGAAATATATACATATATGTATCAGTACAGCAGGCCTGGTTCCATATATTGACCACCTGCATATGTTGTCCAGTTTTTTACAGTCTCTTGGTTGATCAACTTTACAGAGACTCTACTGTATTTATAGTTGTAATATTCTTTCACTGATCTCTTTATTGTTATATAGTATCCTTCTTTGTTTCTTTTTATAGCTTTTGGTTTGAAGTCTATCTTATCTGATACACATATAAGTGCAGCTACTCCTGCTCATTTTGGTTTTTAAAGCATGGAATATCTTTTTAGTACCTTCACTTTCAGTCTATATATATCTTTAAAGTTGAAATGAGTTCCTATAGGCAGCATATAGTTAGATTTTGTCCTGTTATCCATTCAGCTAGTCTCTATCTTTTAAAGGGGGAATTTAATCCATTTACATTCAGAGTTATTATTGATAAGTGAGGACTTACTCCTGTCATTTTTGTGATTGCTTTCTGGTCATTTGTATATACTTTCTTCCTTAATTACTCTCTTATAGTTTATTTTTGCAGTTGAATGTTTTTCTTTCTCTTTGTCCTTTATGTTTCAACTCTTAAGAGTGAATTTTATACTTTTATTTTTTCATGATGGTGATTACTATCTTTTTACTTCTAGATGTAAGACTCCTTTGAATGTTTCTTGCAAATTTAGTTTAATGGAAATGAATTCCCTTCATTTTTGCTTGTCAGTGAAAGATCATATTTCTCCATCATTTCTGAAGGACTGTTTTCTTTACTTTCAGTAGTTTGATTATATCATCACATTCTTTCAAGGACTAGAAGATTTCTACTAAGAAATCCACTATTAGTCTAATGGATTTTTTTATATATGTAATTTAACACTTTTCTTTTGCTGGTTTTAAAATTCTTTCTTTGTCTTTGACTTTTGACAATTTTATAATATACCTCAAAGAGGGCCTGTTTGGATGGAATCTATTTAGATTTCTTTGAGATGCCTTGAGCTGGATGTACATCTTTCTTCCAAGAATTAGGAAATTTTTAGCTATTATGTCATTAAATATATTTTCTACATCCTTTTTCTTCTTGTGTCCTTCTGGAATGCCCATGACATGAATATCTGTTTTCTTAATGGTATCTCATAAATCCTGTAGGCTTTCTTCATTTTTTTTACATTCTTTTTTCTTTTTTGTCTAAGAAAAAGTCCTTTGCTATTTTTTATCTAAGAAAAAAAGTCCTGTGCTATTTCAGAAGACCTGTCTTCAAGTACAGAATTCTTTCTTCTGCTTGATCTAATCTTTGGTTGGAGTTCTCAGTTGTATTTTTTATTTCATTCATTGAATTCTTTTGGTTATAGGATTTCCTTTTGGTTCTTTTATATGTGTATCTCTATTAAATTTCTCATTTATATCATGAACTGTTTCCCTGATATTATTGACTTGTCTATCTATATTATTTGTATCTAACTGAGTTTCCTTAAAATTATTATTCTGAATTCTTTTCCTGGAATTTTATATATTTCCTTATGGTTAGGGTCTGCTACTGGGGAAATACTGTTTTCCTTTAGTGGTGTCATGTGTCCTTGTTTTTTTATGTTTTATGTGTCCCTATGTTGATTTCTGTACATCTAGTTGAAAAGTCACATCTTCCAATTTTATGAAGTAGATTTTACAGTGAAGGACTTTTTTTTATTAATGGACTTTTAGGTATTGATTTCATGGGGTAAACTGACTTTGGTTCTAAGTGGATGCAGTAGTCTCTGTGTAGTTTCTTCATCTGTAAGTCACAATAGTGATGGTTTCAAGTGTCTCGGTGGCCTAGGCCAAGAGAATTTTTAGTGGCAATGGTATTACTTTGCCAGAGATGAGCTTGTTGACCTGTTTCTCAAGTTGGTGGTGCATATGTGCACATCATGCGTCAGCTAACTTGGGGTCAGCTTGCTGGGGTTGAGGCTATGGGGCTTTATTCTTCCCAGGAGCATGGGCACACATTTGCTTGGCCAGCCTTGGTGCATGCCTGCCAGGAGCAGCCTACAGGATTGTCTTTCAGGCCCAGGATGTGGGCACATAGTTGCTCAACTGGCCTAGAGGTGTGTTGGCTAGAAGAAGCCCATGGGACCTTTTCTCAGATCCAGAACTCAATCTCAAAGCTTCTCAGCTTTCCTGGGCACATGTCTGCCAGGAATGGCCCATGGGGCTATTTCTCAAGCCCAGTACACGGGCACACAGCTGCTCAGCTGGCCTGGGTGTATCTGTATACCAGTGGTTATCTATGCCAGAGCTGCCTCTGAGGCCTGGGAGTACACAAAACTGTTTGGCTTACAGGGGGCATATTTTCTGTGGGGGCAGCCCACGGGGATCTTAAGTTTGGAATACATTTTCAAAAAAAAAGTCTCTTAGGCTGCCATCTTCCTTATATAGTTTATTGATAAACTATTTCTTACAGAGATAACTATTTTTGAAAGTCTAAAAGACATTTGACAAGCAGAATTTCCAAACATAAACAAAACTAAGGAAGATATTCATTCATGCCCAGGAGAAACCTCTGGCACCTTTTTAAACATTGGCATATAATATTTCTTTCTCAAAAATTTCTTCTTTCTGTAAGAATTGATATTAAAATTCAGCCCAGAGGAAGCTTTAAAATGCTAGACATTCATGCTATATTCTTCATGATAAATTATTAGCAACCCTTGGATGCTGGAGTCACAGAAAACAGCCATTTCAATCATATTATTTGCTATAGGGAATACGTTTTCTCTCCTCATCCCTCTAGAAATAACTGAGTAGAATTCTATGCAATGTAAACAGAGAGTTTAATCTATTCATTTTTCCTTAATTGCTTTTGCAGATGTCAATCTGACAACAATAATAAATATGACAAATACTTTTCTTACCCTTATGTATTCTATTCATCATTATCTATCTAAACTCAAAAGGCAACTAAGGAAACATTTAAACTAAAGTATCCTCAATGAATTCCCACTGTCATCACATAACCATGTACTTACAGGTCACATATTAAAGCTTGCTATATGTTTGTTTCAGAAAGCTTTACAGGATATACTTCCTCTCGAGTGATAATGGATATGCAGACATTTTAATATGATATGACGGTTAGATGGCAGAATTTTCACTTGTCATCTTAAACTCAACTGTGTTTCCAAATATTTTTTACAATTTGGATATGACATTTTACCTATGGAAGGGAATTTTTATAGAAATTGATTTTTTTCCAGTTTTATTGAGGTATAATGTATATACAATAAAATTCACCAATTTTAAATGTATAATTTAATGGATTGTGGAAATTGTGCATAGTTGGGTATATTCAACATGTAGAACAGCTCTGTTACCCTATTAAAGTTTTCCTATGTCCCCTTGCAGACTTTCTTCCTCATGCTATGCCCCATACTAGCCATAGGCAACCGCTTTCTGCTACTGTGGAAGATTATAGTGTGTCATCTTTTATGTTTGACTTCTTCATTAAGCATGATACTTTTGAGATTCACTCATGCTGCTGTGTATATCAACATTTTGTGAAATTAATATTTTAAATAGACAAAAATATCTCCTTGTGTCAGCTACAGGAAAATTGTATAGCTTCATTTTTAAGTGTAGTTTTCTCAGAAGTATTTTTCTGGATAATTCTGCATAGATTTCTAATTATCTGAATATTCAAATATTTTTGCATGCTAAGACTGAGAAAAATGTAGAAAGTGAAGCTTTATTTGGGTGGCTATTTAAATGTATATTTGTGATTATATAGTTGAGTTACAACTACAAAATATATACATAGGACAGCTTATTCAGACCCAAGAATATATAAGATCAGACAATTAAATTTGGGAACTTATCCTAGAAAAAGTACTACTATTTCATTGCTGAATTGTTGCAGCCCATATAGCCTATGAGAGTTATAAGAAATACCTGTATAGCTCAATGGAACACCTTGGTGGAAAGGGCATGGAGAGGGATTTAGCTCTCCTAACAAGCATGAGAGCTGGCGAGATAAGAGCAGTGGTGAATTGGCAGTCTCTACACTGTGGTGATGAGAGGCATGAGATCAGCCTCATATTAGACTGGAGGAGAAGGCAGTCGAGAGCATGCGCATTCTATGACGGACTCGCTTACTCTGACTCTGTCTCCTCTCCTGCCTGCAGAACACCAGCACAGCATCTCTCTGCTAAAGCTCTGCTAAAGACTAAGATCTATCTTTCTTTTTTTAATTTTTTTTTTATTGAATCATAACTGTGTACATTAGTTCAATCATGGAGTACAGTGTGCGGGCTTCATATACAATCTGAGATAATTTCATCCGCCTATTCGACATAACATTCGTGAGATTTTTTCATTTACTGTGTGAAAACATTTGTGTTCTGCATTTAGTAGTTTTCTCCTGACCCTTCAAAGATGCAACTCAAGTGTGATCTCACCCTTTATCCTCTCTCCCCCCATCCCTCTCCCTCCCCTTCCCTCCCTCTCCCCATTCCTCCTCTTCTTGTTCAATACCTGGGTTGTAAGAAGACTGCTTTACTCTCTCTAAGACTCACTCTCTCTCCAGCTAAAATAGACAGCCCTCAGGCACCTAAGAGATTTGTTTCTGAGCAAGGTAACTTAGCGGTCCGTGTCCGGAACCTAGTTAAGCTGGGCCGGAGACCTGGCCAGTCCCAGGTCTTGACAAGTAGTGTCAGAAGTGACATGTGAATATCGCTACAGTCACTTTCAAAGTACTCCCCTCAGGAAGCTACACTCTGACTCCAGTGCCTAGTCCACTCTCCAGAACAGTTTTGGAACTCTTTTCTGAAATGAGAGTAAGAGCTGTTCTTGTACAAGGTGTGATAGTTAAGTTGGAGAACTCTCTCTGGAAAAAGTGCTACATACCTCATTGGCTGAATACCACTATGGTCACCTTCAAAGTACTCCTCTTGGCGTCTGCTGACCATAGTGATGTTCAGTAATAAGTTAGGTAGCACTTTTTCTAGGATGAGTTCACCAACTTCATTGTCCAACCTCATACCTAGGTAAGGAAAGAATACAGAAACCACCACTTAACAATTTGTTGACCACTGATAACTTAAAATATACCTTTTTCTGACTAGGCAAAGTAATTATATTACATTCATCTTTGTTTGTTTGGGGGGTTTTTTTGCAGTTTTTGGCCTGGGCTGGGTTTGAACTCGCCACCTCTGTCATATGGGGTCAGCGCCCTACTCTTTTGAACCCAGGTGCTGCCCTCATCTTTTATTTTTGTCTAATTAATGTTGGTCATAAAGCCTATTAATCAGCCTGAGCAAGATGGCAAGACCCCATCTCTACAAAATAGAAAAACTAGCTACACATGTGGCATACACATGTATTCCCAGCTACTTACGAGGATGAGGCAGGAGGACCACTTAAGCCCAGCCCAGGAATTTGAGGTTGCAGTGAGCTATGATGATGCCATTGCACTCTAGTCCAGAGGGCAGAGCAAGACCCTATCTTAATAAATAAATAAATAAATAATATTAAAAACAAGCAATATGATTTACTGTAATTCTTAAAAATAAAATTCAGAAAATAATGTTTTCATTTGTTGTAAAAAAGAAATTAATCTGTTTTCTTTTTTCACATTATAATGATCATACTTCCTATTTCCACAAGGATTTACTCTTTTCAGTTTAAAAAAGTAACTTTTCCATTTTCAGTTTTCTGAATTATATCTGAATTATACAATTGATACATGAACAAATATACTTAATATGTTTATTTATTATAATTCTAAACTATATCTTAATAAATTATATTTTAAAGTGTTTCTAAAATGTTCAGTTATGACACTCATTGTGTACTTTCATACGTATTATCTCACGTGGCCCTTATAAAACCCGGATAGTGAAGTATTTTCTTCCCCACTAAACAGACACGAAAACTCATACTCAGAGAGGTTAAATATTTTTTGTTCAAATTCACACAACTGGTAAGTATTAGAAATAAAACCCTTTATCCTAGAATTTACCTGACTTCAAAGGACATGCTCTTTCTAGTTCACAGTGGATTTCAAGTAAAGGAGAATATTTTCCCCATTATGTTGTAGATATTATTTCACATTTGTTCTGAGACTGTGATTCTCAAATGTTGGTAACCAGACCAGCAGCATAAGCATCACCAGAGAACTTGTTAGAAGTGCAAATTTGGGGGTCATCTCATAGACCTGCTGAATAGAAATTCTGGATACAGCCCAGATATCTGTGTTTTAACAAGCCCTCCGGGTGAATCTGATGCATGCTAAAGTTTGAGGACCACTGTTGTAAGTCAAGCTTATGAAAAACATTTTTGCTTTATAAATCATAGCTTACACTGTTTCATCTCCTATAGTAATTTATGATTGTAGATTAAGGGTACAATGTTTAGCTCAGATATATAAAAGTGAGAAACATTGCCTCTTTCATTTTTTTAGACAATATTGCTGTTGACAGAGTTATTTTAGCTATTTTTTCGATTGTGTAAATATGGTAGATTTAAGTATAATGCTAAATAAAGTTTATCAGAGAGATAGGGAAAATTCAAAACTTGGTACAAATGACAACATCATTATAAGCAAAATTAAAATAATTTCTCCAAGTGAGAGAAAGATTATAAGGACATGTGTGATTTCTGCTTATAGCTACAGATTGTATAACAGTGTAAATTACATTAGAGTAGAGAGTTAGAAACCAGAGGTGTAATTCTCTCTTAGGCATACTGAATACATAGAAATATTTTTATACTATTTATGTTGCAAGCACATGGTTAAATCTTTAAAAAACTGAACCAAAACTGCCTTACTTTCTCTTAAGCAGGCTGAATAAACTATACCCTTTACCTCCTAATTTAGGTTAATGAAATACTAATTTTATTGTTTATGTTGTTGCTCATTTTTTAAAATATCACAACCTTACTCACCAATAGTCACAGATACATATGGGTATCGGTGATATTCCATTCTCTCTCCAATAAAATGCAAATTTTATGTTATGTTACTAAGGAAGGGCATTTTTTTAAATCAAATTTAGCAATTGAAACAATTTTACTACCTTTTGTAAGTATATAAGTACCTTCACACTTAAGCAAACTTTGAAAGGTTAAATTCTGTCTTGAGTTTACTTGGCTTTCATAGGCCTCACAAAGAACTTTATGGGAAACCTCATCTCTGCATTTTGGTCATACAATATATTAAATAATGATGTATTTCATTTATATATAACTTTATTAATGTCAGAATGTCTTCTGGTACGTTACATCTTTTCATTATCAGAGAAAAACTACAAAATAAGCAAGGCAAGTGTTTTTCCATTAAGATGATAAAGAGAAGCTAAAAGCCAAAGGCCCAGACACCACCACTGCTCTTATCTCGCCAGCTCTCATGAAAACCCCGTTCTCTCAATCCTCATAGCAGGCGTCTCCTCCTCACCCCAGACTGTCTCCCTTTTTTAGAATCTATCTCTTTTAGAAGGCTTACTATCTATTCAGTTTAATTTAAGGAGTTCTTATAATGTATCATTGTAATGTTTAATATATTAATGACTGTGAAGTACTGATAGTAAGAAACTGTTTTTATTTAATTAATTTCTAAACCTCTCTTGTCTTTTCAGGTACCACTGCTTTGTATTTGTTCCTGGTTATGCACCCTTCCATCCTTAGTAACTCCCCCAGCCCAAAAACCTTTGAGGAGGTACAGTTCTTTAATAGAAATAACTACCACAGGGGGATTGATTGGTAAGATGGGTTATTAGTATAAATCTAAAAGTATATGTACTGTGCACAGTATAAACTTAGCACCACTATTTAGTAACATATAAGTTTGTAGCCACAAATATATACGTTACCTTCTGTGCCTTAGAAATTGACTGAGTAACAATGAAGGAGGTCAGAAATTATTTATAACAAACTATTTTCAGTTTATGAGGGGACTTCATGACTCAAAAGCCCACATGTAATTTCAATTGGCATTTATTATCTTTGTTGATAATTACAGATATGAAGTCAGAGAAGTAGAATAATACCCAGCAATTTCGTTCTTTTCTACTCATAAGAAAATATTTTCGTTTCCTTCTCTTCTTGTGCACTTTTAATTAAAAAATACTATAGCCTATATATATACATATAGATATATATACACACACATATATCTAATTTTCTATTTTGCTTTGATATAAAGGATGAAAAATAAATAGAATTAGAAATGCATATATATTTTATGCATAATCAAAGATATAAAAAAGCTATTAACACTGTACAATTTGTTTTGCCTTTGTATTGAAATTAGAAATATATCAACTATCTGAAGGAAATACTTAAAATAAAAAGTAAAAATGTCAGATATACACAAACTATATAATGTTATAGAAATAGATGGTACAAACTAACATGTTAATCATAAAATGTACCTGGAGGTCTTATTATTAAGGTGTGGTACTGGACAGAGGGTGGTGTAGAAGAGTGGAATTCTTATAATAATTCTAGAGCATAAATATAAACATTTTGCGTGTATTTTAGCTTGCAGAATTATATATGCTGACCTCTTGTCAGATTGCATGATCTCAATTTTATAAGCATTACTTCCTCAAAAGTTGTTTTTGAATAGGCTAAACAGAAAGATGAAGAAAGATTGAGTATAATTTGAGCACATGCTAGGATTTATACATATTCTAATTGTTATGTATTTCACTGCCAGTTCTTCCATGCAGGGTTTGATATTGATTAATTGTGTGGTGCTAAATAACAACGGGGAAAATCAAAACCAACTATTTCAGCTACTATTTGACCACTGATTCAAATAAATGTGCTGGTATACAACAGAATACAATGATGTCAACATTAGGACTAAATGGAGTGATTAAAAACTACCTTGGAAGTGGACAGGAATGCAATACTTAGATTCCCTGGGACTTAAGAATGACTTTAGTAATGATTTTTTGTCATAAATTTCTCAAAAATAAAAGTCCGATCATGCGTATAAGCACTAAAATAGAAACAAAAATTACCCTTAGCAATTTACAAGGAGATAATATAAATAAGTAAAAGGCTAAAGAGCAATAAAATATTTTAAAGAAGCAAGAATCCTATGCACTCAATTCTCATATAAGGACAGTTGATGGCCTACTACACGGTGGGAGGTGGGGGAAGGGGAGAGCAGAGAGAAGGAAGGAGGGAGGGGGCTGGGGTGTCATGGTGTGTGACACACCTTTTGGGGGTGGGACACAATTATAAGAGGGACTTTACCTAACACATGCAATCAATTTAACCTGGTTTTTTGTAACCTCGATGCATCCCCAACAATTAAAAAAAATGAAAAAAAAAAAAACGCACTAAAAACTCCCCCAATATAAATACTTTTGATTGATAAGTTATATGTTTATAAAAGGCAATTAATGTGAGTAAAAAATAATAGTAACTGCAGATATCAACCTATGGCAATAACTATAGCTTTGATTTCAATGGCATAAAATCTGTTCAGGTCCTCACACTGGCCTTGTCTTTCTACGAAGCATAAATACTTCAGCATCCCTTTGGGAACATGGTGCCACATTGTGTGTCTCAGAGTTCTAGGGTCTCTTAAATAAACAACCCAGGCACAATTAGTTAATTTAACTGCATGGATCTGCTTTTTTCTGGAGAACTGATAAAACCAGCAGTCTAAGTACAGGCTTAGGGCATAAGCAAAGTAGGGAAAATGAAAATTAGGACACTTTACCTTTGACAAAATAGTCAACATTTGCAATCATAAGATCTAAGGAAGGAAAATGCTAGACTTATAGCATAAATTAAGTTTTGTGTTTTATGATTTGGTCTTTTTTTTTTTGTTTAAGAGACAAGGTCACACTGTGTCACCCAGGCTGGAGTGCTGTGACACAATCATAGATCATTGCAGACTCAGGATCCTGAACTCAAGAGATCCTCCTGCCTCAGCCTCCCAAGTAGCTGGTGTTAGAGGCATGCACCACCATGCCCAGCTAATTTTCTGTTTTCTTTTCTTTTCTTTTCCCTCCCCTCCCCTTCCCTTCCTTCCCTTCCCTTCCCTTCTGTTTCCTTTGCTTTTCTTTTCTTTCTTTAAGAGAAAAGTTCTCACTCCGTTGCCCAGACTGGTCTCAAACTGCTGACCTCAAGCAGCCCTCCCACTTCCGCCTTCCAAAGTGCTGGGATTACAGATGTGAGACACCACACGGAACTGGTCTTATTATTTTTAATTAAGGATGTAGTGGAGGTTTGGAGTAGTATGTGGAAAGCCATAAAGACCTGTTAGCATTTAAAACCTGTCTAAACATCTTAATTTGGCTTTCAGTAAAATCAATAGGAAATACTCAGGGTCAATTCAAATAATAAATACATATACAGTATTGCAAAAATTCACATCTTTCAGGTAAAAGCAAAAAAGATGAAGTGTTGAGTTTTATGGGTGTAGCAAAACTTACAGGAGACGGGCATTCACTTTTAACCCCCAAATTGTTAAACTACTCTAGTTTACTCACCAATTTCTTTTCAGGATAACCTGAATTCATATTCTCCAAAAGTGAGCCTATTGGGGGAGTTTCTGTGTCCCATCCTGCAAATATGAGCTTGGATTCCTTTTATTTACTTATTTATTGACCAAACACTTTTCAAGTGCCTGAATGCCAGGCGCTGTAATACAGAAATACAGGCAAGCAAGAACAAGGCCCTGCCTTCTCTGTGAGGCTCGGGGAACAGGCAAAAATCAATACATTGTAAGTCCAAGATCCAGACAGGCTTGAAGAGGTCTTTAAAGTCTAAACTGTTGCAGATATGAAAGACTTCTAGGAAGATGGGGTGGTTTTTAAAAGCTGAAACCTATGCCCTTTTTGTGTGTGTGGTTTTTGAAGCCTTTTTCAGAGCAAGCAAACTGGACAGGGTGCGAGCTTGGAACAAATAGGATACCACTAGTGGCTAGACACTCAGATAACCTCTCCCCTGGAACCAATGTGAGCTTCTAAATATGTATACTAAAATTTGGCACTTTCTTTTTTTGTTGTTGTTTTGGGTTAATTGAAGGTACAAACAATTAGGCTACAATGTTTGCATTTGTTCAGTCAAGTCCCTGTTACAATTGTATCCTGACCCCACGAGGTGTGCCATATACCCTAACATTGTGGCCATTAAGGGGGAGCACACCCATCTCCCCCTCCTCCCTGCTCCCAGCTCCCTCATTCTCCTGCCCAAATTTGGCACTTGCTATAAATAGAAAGTAGAGCAGAACAGATAGCAAATCAAACTTCCCCCAAATTTTTGTTTATCTCTTTCCTCTTCCAAGGATGCCAGAATTACCTCTCTCCAACAAGGCAATTCCCAGAACACATAAAAGGATTTCATTACCGCTCTGAGTCTCAAGACATCAACTTACTGCACCAGCTAAACTTTGCAATGTGTTAATAACCAGATCCTTCCAGAATCTTTACCATGTGAGATGACATAATCTTGCGGTTGAAAGTCTCATGTGATCGTTCATTCAAAAGAAAACAGTACAGTATAAAAAGTCATGAACGTTAATGCCTCTTTCCTTCAGTAATTATGGAACTACTTTGTCTTGGTAGCCCAAAGTCATGGTGGTTTATGAATTGAACCGGATGGCAGTAGGCGCTGAGGCCATTATTATAAAAATGTATCCCTAGAAGTTATATTTTTACATTCTCTAAAAAAAGCCTTTTCCTCTAAAAGGCATCCCTTAGTGCTTCAGAAAAATCTATTATTATATGCTGAATTAGTTATATTTGACAACTTTCATGAAGGTGGAACATTAAACAAAATCCTGCATTTCGGTGCTTCAGCCTACAGAGATCCCTGTGTTTACTCTGCTGGTGATTCACATTCTTTGTTAAGGATATGACCTGACCTGGGGAAATTTGATAAGATTTTATATTTGGAAATGTGTACATACTTTTTAGACTTTTCTTATATAATAATTATTCTAAAGAAGGACATAAGTGGTTCGATATGAAAAAATTGGGTAAATAGGTAATATTTATACTAGATATGTTCTGCATGTTGACACTATAGGCTTAAACATAACATCGCCACAACACGTTAGTGGGAATGAAATGATTCTACTTGTGATAAACTAAAAGCTGTTTTGTCTAAATCCCTTTAAGATATCTTTGAATTGAACATATAATTTGTTTTCATCAAATTTTCTTTTTGTTCGAGTACTTAGATTTTTTTCTCTGTCCACTGTTTCTGCAGTTAGACACATTTTATGTAATTAGATTGATTATTGCTGTCGTCCTGTGTCTACATTTTTGTTTTCTGCCATACCTTTTTTTCCCAGATACTAAGCAAAACAAAAAGAAAATGCATTTTGAAAATTACAGTTATTAGTGTTCTGGATATTTTTCCCTTGCTCACTGTGTGGGACAAATGCCTTGAGAAAAGTCTTTCATTTAGGAGATAAATGAATTTGTGGGATGTCTTTAACATCTTCAGTCACCAGGATACATGTATAAACCAGAGTCTTATTTTGAGAAAAATATTCCTTTTCTAGGTATATGGATTTCTTCCCAGTCCCGTCTAATGTCACCACTGATTTTTTGTTTGAGAAGAGTGCTAATTACTTCCACTCAGAGGAAGCCCCTAAAAGAGCAGCTTCTCTGGTTCCCAAAGCCAAGATCATCACAATTCTTATTGACCCTTCAGACCGGGCTTACTCCTGGTACCAGGTAAGGAAATCACAGGTAGAATCCAGCAGGTAGAAGGGGAGTGAGGACAATCCAGGATCATTGTTGGCAATAGCCGCCACCTTAGGTTTTAATAAAAGAAGAGATTTTTCTGGTTGGTATCTATATAAAGATGGACAAATTTTTCTTTATGTTCATGGGAAAACTTTCCACATTGAGTTTTTGTTCATTTTTAATCAATTTATTTAATAAACTATGTTAACGTAATTAAGAAAGTAAAATATCATATATGCATATATATCAGTACTTCTGTGCATCTGCATTTTAAAAGTAAATGTTATACTTTAAAATCATTATTTTTCCTTTAATACATGTGTATTCTATAAAAGGCCAGATAGCAAAAATTTCAGGCTTTGTGAGTTACATGGTCTCTGTGGCGACTCTGTCACTATATTTTGAAAGAAGCCATAGATAGTATGGAAATGAATGAACGTGGCTGTGTTCCAACAAAGCTGTATTCATAAAAACAGGCAGGAGGCCATAGATTGCTGACACTAGCTCTAAAAGAGCTTAAATAGCTGTATTTAGGGAAAAAAGAAGAAAGAAGGGAGGGAAAGAAGGAGACAGAGAGGAGGAAGGAGAAAGAAAGAAAGAACCATTTAGTCCCAAAGCAAATACAAGAGTTCTTCATCCCTGAAAACCCAACCTGTCAAGACCTGTTCTAAGCCTCTTTCTCATACACTCATTGCCATTACGCTTCTGATATTGGTTAGAAGCTAGCACAGGTAGGATCACTTTGAAATAATTTAACAGACTCTAGTAATAATACATATTACTAATCAAATACATTTTTATTTTAATAAATCAGTAAAACTAATAGCTAAAAAAGTATTTAAAACCTGTCCCAGTGATATTTTAACCACCAAATGGAACAGTTCAATAAAAAGCAACCAAAATTATACATAAGAATACAACAAAATTAACAGGAGTCTATGTTATTAGTCCTAGGACCCTTAGTTGCCATTTCTCAGGTTAAAAACATGATTTCCTACTGTTCATGTGTTCATCTATTCATAAATAATTTAGATGACTACCATGTTCCAAGTGTTATTTTAAGTGTGGTTTGAAGATAAACTGATAAATGTGGATGCTATGCTTGAGACTATTTTCAGTCTAATTGGAGAAATATGTATAAATAAGCATATAATTAGAAAATAATAATAGACAGACTCATTTGGAGTGATAAAGCCTATTCGATAAAGACCCTGGGGAAAGGCAGGCTTATTTTAACTCACTGGCACAGCTAACAGCTATGTCAGTACCAAAAATACCAAACCTCAAAATTCTTCCCTTATGTACTTCGGGCATATTGTGCCTTTCCCCATTTATCATCACTTCAGAACACATACGCTTAATCTTACATTATGGTACATATATGTATAATAGTATATTAAAATCTTGTCCCCATTCATATAAGCATGTACATCATATGCTTGACAGTGCATAGTACATTAAATTCATAATCGGACATAGCACATTAAGTCAAATCAGTTCCTGCCACCATGCATATCACCTCCACTAGTCACCTCCACTACCCGCTTAACTACCAAGCCGCGAGAAACCAGCAACCCGCTCAGCAAGCATACCTTTTCTCGCTCCGGGCCCATTAAACTTGGGGGTAACTATACTGAAACTATACCTGGCACCTGGTTCTTACTTCAGGAGCCCAAATGCCAGAACCACTGGGCAGTTCCATAAAGAAGGGAAGGATTTGTAAAGGAAGAAATTTAGGTAAAATAAAAATGAAGAAGTGTTTTTATAAGTGCAGAGCAAAGCTGTGGGTAAAGGAGTTATCAGTAGGTCAAGGCTAAAAAAAAAAGACTAAGGGTCCTAGTTCCTTGGACACTGTAAAGTTAAGCTAAATGTGCAATGTTGTATGCATGAAAATCCCTTGTCTGAAATGTACAAGTGGGTTGGATACATGGCCACTTCTCAGTGTTGAAGTGACTTACACAGCTCACATCCTCCAGGCAAGTGTGAGATGTTCCTTTCTCACTGATGATGATTTTAAACAGCTAAATCCTGAACAGTTATGATGCTAAAGAATAAAGTTTCTCAGTTACTTAACAAAGGTACTTTTTCCAACTCCCCAAGAAGCAAAACAGATTGTCAGGAAAGATTTTTATGGCAGGAACTAAGTGGGGAAACAGAAAGCAGATGAAATCTTAGGTGAATTGATGATAATCCAACTAATAGGATAGACAGAGATTCTAGAAAGATAAGATCCAGAGAATTCCAGAATTCCATGCTGATCATTCATAAAAAAGCTAGAGTCATCTTTTAAATCAAAGTGCACAGCAAATTGCAAAATTACTGGTGTGATTATGCACTTTTTACCTTTTCCACCAGGTAACTGGAAGAAAGAGAAAAAAAAAAAACCTTAATTGACTCAAAGAGAAAGAAGAAAATGGGAGCTTGGTAACCACTTAGCCCCTAAAAAAATAGAGAATTTACAGAAAGAGAAATTTTTTGAGGCTACAAGCTAACAAAACGTCCTAAACATTACAAATAAATCACAATGGAAAAATGCAGGCCTTAACAAAGTCTAGTCGAGTTTGCAGGACAGTAACTTGACTCTCAGTTGTAGAAAATATGCTATTCAACTAGATATGGTAAATAAACATCCACTAACTCATCACTATGCCTGAATATTTATAGGTCGATTTAAGGACAAGGTGATTTCCTACAGCCCCTGGGCCTGAGCCCTGAGCCCGAGCCATTATGAAACACTTTGCTGCTTTCTGCATTTTTCTACACAATAAATGATTCTGATTCACCACCAAGGTTACCATTAAATAAAATAATCTTGGCTTTCAGATGCTAAGGAATGTATGATAAAAGCTGTGGATTTCAGATAATGCACATGTCAGAGTTTTTAGTAGTTTCTCCATTTAAAATAGCCGATAGGGCTTTTCTCATCTGAAACTGTTATTAGATGGAGCTGAACTATTTGGCAGAACTAGTAGTGTGCTTGAGAGTTATGGATATTCACTAGAAATGATAAATGGTTTGCTTATGGGATGAAAAGGGGACATTAATGTACCTTTCAAAAGTTTATTTTTAGAATAAAATATATATAGTGAGGAAACTACTCAGTAAAGTTGGCTAAGGAATCCCATCGAATTCACCTTCTACCAAATAAGTTTTCAGAAATTTACTCTCATCAGGGTCATAACTTTAAATGCTGATGCTCCAAGCAAACATTTTCATCCTTTATTAATTTCAAAATAAATAACTCTTCAGCAATAAGGCAGTCTTTTCTTTAGCTTTGAGCCATGTCGCAAAGATCGGGTTTTAATTATATATGCCTATGGTTCAGAGTAGTTTAATTATCCACCTTTTCATCATAGCATCAGCGATCACATGAAGACCCAGCAGCTCTAAAGTTTACCTTCTATGAAGTGATCTCGGCCGGGCCCCACGCACCTCCAGAGCTTAGAGCCTTGCAGAAAAGATGTTTGGTTCCAGGGTGGTATGCCAGCCACATCGAGAGATGGCTTGTTTACTTCCCCCCTTTTCAGGTATGGAGCAAAAATAATTTACATCAATCTCACTAAGTTGATGACTTTGCCTCAAGGATAGTGAACATTTTTACTCATTAAAACATGACTAGCTTTTACCCTTTAGATGTAAATAATGAGACTGTGGCAAAGAAAAATAAATAGACAAAGGCAGAAAAAATGTTTCATTTTCTTTCTGAGAGTATTTGAGGATAATTCTCCCTGCTCTATTTTCTAGAGCATACCTTCCCTGATTGTAAAGAGCTTCAAAAGCTTTAAATCGTCAATTCTTATTCTGAGATGCATAAAGTTTGAAAGAAAACCTCTTAACCAAACAAGACAAATGTTGTTTTGCCTAATTAAGTGCCATTTTTTTCCCTTTCAACCCACCTTGTTGAATTTTTTGTAAGTCCTACATTTTTCTCAGTTCTTTTGCTCTTCATAGCATTGACCTAGATTACAAAATCAACCCCTACTCTGGATTGCTTCTGTAATTCAGTGACAGGAGACGTGGGCTGTG
This sequence comes from Perodicticus potto, assembly GCA_963574655.1. Lineage (NCBI taxonomy): Eukaryota > Metazoa > Chordata > Mammalia > Primates > Lorisidae > Perodicticus > Perodicticus potto. The sequence continues at coordinate 47,260 of CAUYRH010161607.1, forward strand.
CCTGTGTGTCTGAAACCACGCTCTCCGATATGATAACCACTGCCACTTTTGATATTTCAATTAATATTAAGATTAAATAAAATTAAAAATTCAGTTCTTCAATTGCAGAAGCCACATGTTCAATGCTGAGTAGCTACATCTTAGGCTGGCAGCTTTAGAGCATGGCCATTATCACAGAAGGTCCTACTGGGCTGTGCTGCTCTAGACTAAATAGAAATGTAGATGAGGAGGCATGGCAAGGGGTTTGCATGGCAGGCTCCGCGGCCTCCATCATGCTCTCTGTCTGGTCGTCTTGCTAAGCCCTCTCTCACCAGGGTAACAAGCAGATTCATTCTCTTAGCTTCTTGAGGAACTCCGTTCACGTTCAGCGCTCTGGCAGTCTTTATCTTCTTCTCCATATGGATTATCAAAGTATTTCCTTAAACTTGACAGTGCTTTCTCCTGAATCAAATTGTGAAGAACAACAAGTCTTCTGATTATGAGACCTACACTTATAACATTTCTTCTTTTCTACGGTGCCACGTTCCAGCTTTAACGATGGCATTAAGGCTTTGTTTCTAAACTTGGTTTCCATATATGATCTTGTGTCACATTTCTAAGCTTTCTTGGTCTCCTCAGCTGCCATTTTTGTTCCATAGTGTTTAAAGACTTCTTAGATTACAAAACATTAAGTCTGAGTGGACTTAGTTGTCATGATTTATTTCTTATTCCAGGTCATTAATGAGGATGACCTGGTTATGTCGAGCAATGCATGCAAGTCCCCTCAGGACAGCATCGCTCATTGAATAAGTTCAATGAGCAAAACTTATATAAGTTTTGTATTCATTTATACAGTTCATTATATATATAACAGTTAATGTATCTTTTTCAATGTGCACTGGGTTGTTTTTTTGTTTCTTTGGTAATTTAGTTGCTGATTATAGACGGGCAACAGCTAAGAACTGATCCTGCTACTGTGATGGATGAAGTCCAGAAGTTTCTAGGAGTCTCTCCTCATTATAATTACTCAGAAGCTTTAACGTAAGTTTGTGTTCTAATTAGGTTTTGAAATTTCAAGAGAGAACTTTATTTTAGAGAAATTGTAGTTTGGTAATGTGAATTTCAGGTTAGCTGTTCTTCATCTACTGATTATTTTTTGGTTTGGCATTCACCACTTAGGAAAAAAACATTTCAACAATGTGCCTGGGAACTGTCCTAAATTCTTCATTGATTCCTAATTGTGCAAAGACGCAAGTACACTATATGATGAAAAAATAATAATTATGCAAAGATTTCCTTAGAAAGGAAATTGGGAAACAAAATAGTTGTAAATCTTTAACAACTAATCTCCAAAGAGGCTGCTTGAAATAATTTGGTAAGGGCTAAGCCTATTGAGGTCTAAGCCTAGTCAATATTGGGGGTTCGTAGAAGTATAAACAGGTGATTAACTAAGGAGTTTAGGAACTCTTCTCACCGTGGGTCAATTTTCAGAAACAGTGTCATACAGCAAAAAATAGCCCAATAGCTGGCTGTGTAGACAGAGATACACTTCCTCTTAAACATGCTTCCCATTTCTGCTTGTCTTTACCCACTATAAATCTAGCTTGTCACGTCTTTTTCTGAGGTCTCAGCAGTGACAGCACTGGCTGGGTTGGTTGGTTTCCTCTGATTTTCTTAGACTGTTGACCTCACTAAAGCTGGGACTAGTAGAGAAGGCAGGAGAGGCTCTCGGACCTGAGGAGGCACCTGCCCTTAGGGCTGTGCGTATGCCCGACAGTGATAACTCTCTTACCTCACCCTACTTCTGCCTCTAGACTTTATTTAGCATTTTTAAATAAGATCTCCATCTTACTTCATGTATAATCGTTGGCAGTCAGATTTAGGTGGGTTGTGTGTATTCCTGGAACAATTGAAGACCCTGAGTTGCATGGGCCAGGGACCTGACTCTCATTATAAAAAAAAAATTTTTTTAATCTTAGGCTTATGAACTGGGCCTCAAAGAAACTGAAAAAGACTGTATTATGGAATGCTCCATTGTGTTTTTTCAGTATAAAACTCAGGTCCATAGATCAACTGGTGTTCCCTTTTCATTGTACTCTTTATCCTATATCAATTTAGAAAGTGAAAGGCAGGTTCCCTTTACCTTTCAGCATCCCTTACAGTAAAGACTGGCAGAAAAACATCAAAAACTGCTTGTATCTCGTACAAATCGTATGTAGAGACACATAAGAGGGACACTTTGGTTTAGAGGACAAAGGAGGAGGTGACAGTCTGCAGTTTTGAGCTTCCTTCCTGAGAGTCACTTATTCTGCCGTTACTATTAACCTTCTCAGCTCCGTGTTTTTTATACTGAGTACTTTCAGAGTTTGGAGAGCTTAGTTCAAGTACTAACACAGACACACTAGCCTTAGGTATTTAACATTCATCTTAACCTTAAAGAAAGCTGAATGATTTTAGTTGGTAGTTAGAAATTCAAGTCTACTTTCTGTTTCATTTCTTTTTAAGTATCTCTGAGAAAGGAAAGCTTTTATTTTCTAAACACTCTTCTCCTTTTTTGGGTCTTTTTATCAAGGATAAAGCAAAGCATTGTATTTCAGAAAAAAGAATTACAGTATTCCATAAAGACATCCTGTCTTTTTCTTATGGAATGGTCCTTGACCTGCGTACAGTGTATTTGTCCCCTCTGCATCCAGCTCAGCAGCAAACTTTTTATTCTTCTCCACTGCTGAGAAAAGGTGGTATACACTTAGGAGACTATCAAAGCAACATACTACATACAAAGAACTGTGGGTCACTTTGCACCCAGGATCTATCTAGCTAAAATTTCCCATTATATGATTCTCTAACCTGGTTGGGGGTTCAGTGGGTGAAGTAGCAAGATAAAATATGTGTAAAATCACACTCTCTGGTCCAGCAGGACTCCCCAACCTCTCACTGTGCTGACAGAGATAATGTACTTCCATTCGGTTTCTTTTCACATTTTCTTGTCAATCATCAGTTGGCCTGACAGACCTTGTAAAACCTAACAGTGCACTTGTAGAACATTTAGAAGTTTCATGTCATTGTCTTAGGTCTAAATCAATCTGTCTTAACCCCATGCCATTTGCAATTATTTATGTGAAGCTTCACCTCACAATTTAGTGACCATACTTTCTGTGGTACTTTGGAAATATTGATGATGATCAGAGGTACAAGTATGTCCTCAGAAATGCCATGGACACCAGTTGGCAGAAGAGCCTTTGTATACTTTGTTATTACTCCTTATATTCTTGCTAGTGATAATAAGGACTATTTCTTTGGTGCTTAAAAAAGGGGTTTTTCATTTAAAGTACTAAATGAAAGATTAAGGATATACTAAACTGCAAACCAATATGAATTCTCAGCTAACCACATAAATTCAGTGCTGTGCACAAAGTAAAATAAATGAATAAAACAAGGTCCATGCAAGGTTTTACTATGCAATCTTGGCATGAAAGAGTACTCCAATTTAAGAGGTCTCTGAACTTATTATCTTCAATATAGAAAATTCCATTATCACACTATTTTCCAGAAGAATGGCACTCGGCTTCCATTGTCAAGAGTATCATTTATCCTTTCCACAGTCACTAAAGAAAGTGGTCAAGACTTCCACTGGATAATCTATTTTTTGAGGCATGTCTTACTATCACTTAGTATTGTCATCATGGGTTTTAAATGACACATTTAATATGTTTTTAAAAATCTGATTTTCTAAGGAACAGGGATAGGGAAAGAAGGAGGGGGATCAGTGTGCTTCCACCTAATGGGCACTATGTGAGGGTGTCTAGCACACCTCCTGGGTGCAGGACACAGCACAACAGAGACCTTACCTAAAAATGCAAACAATGTAACCTAATCATTTGTGCTTTCATATTAATCTGAAATTTAAAAAAAAATTTTACTTTCTCTGTGATTATAGATATGGCCCAAATAAGCAATATAAGCTCAAAACAATATAAATGCGAACTTTTTTCATTCAATCAAGTAAGCTAGCATTTTATTTTTATTCAACATAACCTTAAAGCCCTAAGTTGTAAACACAATTATACTGACATTACTTTAGATTTCACGTTATGTGTTACATAGTTTCAGGTTATATGTTATATAGTTTTGAAGCTATCATTTAAGATAAAGGAAGGTAAATAATGCTTACTGTGGAAAATTACAAATTTTTATAGACTAAAATGAAAATATAGACTTTTAATTATGCCACGAATATATGTACATATTCACAATTATATCCAGCCAACAATGCCATAGCAGAGGTCTTCAGGTTTAGATATACTAGTTAAATACCTGAGGCAGGCATCTTTATTTCTCAATAATCTATTTATTAAGGTGAATGAAATCAGGCTGTGTTATATTAATTTTTAATTTCCTTTGAAGATTTCAATAAATGGGCAATAAGAATTTGAACCCCAGGGATTGAATATAGTTTTTTTGCTGGTTTATTTCATTTTGTGGATGAGGCTTGACTAAGTCATAAAGGACTAAAGCTGCCTCAAAATTCAAAAGGACTTCAATTGTTTCTAATATCACTTCCCTGAGAACCAGATTTATATTGCCCAGGAATTCTTTCCCAACCCATTATATGATGAGTTTCAGTAAAATTCTGCCATATTAAAAAAAATGAAGCAAAATATAGTAGACATAGTAACTAAAATCTGTTGGTTCTCTGGATGACTTACCAAAGAACATTCAGAAATACTAAGCAGTGAAAAGGGAAAGAATCTACTCCAACTACTTGTCATCGATGTTTGTTTCTTTGTTTTTTTTTTTTTTTGTAAACGGTAGAGTTTTATTCAAATATAAAGTTTTGTACCTTCAAAGCTATCACTCCAACAGAGACACTTACTCAATTAAACGTCTTAAAAAATATTTTAACAATGTACAAATACACTCACAATGTAATCTGCAGATTAAAAGACTCCAACAAAGTTTAGAGTACATCATACAACAGAATTTATAGATACATACAGTTATTTGTAGATTGGTTTAGTTTACAGTTAAATATATATTGCTTTAAGAAATACCGTTAATATAAAAGTACGGTACTGATTTACAGTACCTCTATTGTAAGAAGAAAAAAAGATTCATAAAATTATGTTTCAGGCATTTATTATGCCAAATATTATGATTATTCTTTTTTTGGCTGGGGCTGGGTTTGAACCCACCACCTCCGGTATATGGGGCCGGCGCCCTACTCACTGAGCCACAGGCGCCACCCATTATTATCTTACTATGACATAAGAATAATGTTCTTTTAGTGGTAAAAGATTTTATTAGCCCTTGGACTACTGAAGAGCTTCCAGGAAGTTCCAAAGTGAAATCTGGCTATCCTTTCTATAAAATAAACTGAACAGCTGCAGTCTCTGGGCATCCCTTAAACATAAACTATGAAGATTCCATATATATTAACTGAGCCTTAAATAAATGACTTACTATCAATAAACATAAACAACATTTTAGAAACTAGGTAACACCACTGGCTTTTTATTTGCTTTTGCGTATCTAAGACATGTCATTATGAAGTACATATTTTAACAATCACTTCTAACAAACAAGCCAAAGTGTTCACTCTTACCTGGAAGCAAAACTTACTTCTGAAAATGATTTATACAAATAATATCTAAACACACGACAAAGCTTAGAGATAAACTAAGAATATCCTCTTATGTTTTATGGATCGAAATGCATAGGTCTCTGTTATGTATATGAATGAACACCAACACTCTCACTGATTTGGGGTATACTGATACCACATAACCATACATGTATGTACAACATAAAACAAACTTTCTAGTGACAACACACTTTCTAGCCCCAACTCGTACAAAGAAAATGAAAATTACTTTTCCCTTATGTAAATAAAATAGTCAAGTGAAAAGCAAACCCCACACTCCTGGTTCCTTTATGTAAATAAAATAGTCAAGGGAAAAGCAACCCCACACTCCTGGACTGAGTTCTAAGAGGTTCAAAGTCAAGAATCTCTTTGGTTGTTCCCCAATGTAACAAAATTTATGAGCTTTCACTCTTTATTCAGGGAGTCTGACCATCTCCAGTGTTCTGCAAAAGAGACAAAAATATCCTTAATATTCAAGTTATTTCATACACCTTGGACTTCAAAGCACTAGGCCTAGGAAAATATTCCCCATTTCTAAGCA
>CAUYRH010161609.1:0-23254 GCA_963574655.1 Perodicticus potto
TGGCCGGGCGTTGTGGTGGGCGTCCACAGTCCCAGCTACTTGGGAGGCACAGGCAAGAGACGCGCTTGAGCCCAGGAATTAGAGGTTGCTGTGAGCTGAGATGCCACGGCACTCTATCCAGGGTGACAGCTTGAGGCTCTGTCTCAAAAAAAAAAAAAAAAGATTATGGTCTGGTAGACAAAGCAGATGTATGCACTAAATTATGTAACAGTATAAGGAGTGCTGTAATAAAGGCATAATTTAGGTATAATGGTGGCACAGAGAAGAGATAATCAATTTTGATTATGTCAAAACACGCTTTACAGAGGATATAGTTAAGCATCTTAAAAGTCTTAAAGAGGGCGGTGCCTGTGGCTCAGTGAGTAGGGTGCCGGCCCCATATACCCAGGGTGGTGGGCTCGAACCCAGTCCTGGCCAAACTGCAACAAAAAAATAGCTGGGCGTTGTGGCAGGTGCCTGTAATCCCAGCTACTCAAGAGGCTGAGGCAAGAGAATCGCCTAAGCTCAAGAGGTGGAGGTTGCTGTGAGCTGTGATTTCACAGCACTCTACTGAGGGTGCCAAAGTAAGACTCTGTCTCAAAAAAAAAAAAGTCTTAAAGAATTAAGACTTAATTAATGGTTATTAAAATACTAACAGTTATTAAAATATTCTTAAGATTAAGAATTAATCACTTAAAGAGAGTTTAAGTGTCTTAATGGATTTTGTCAGTAAATATACGAGAACTTAAGAAAGGGTGTTGCATGTAAAGGTAATGATGTGCACAAAGGAATAGTGTGTATGTTCCAGATAGCAAATAGCATGGGTATTATGGAGCGTGCATATGGAGGAGTGAAAAAAGTTGAGGCCTCATAAGACATACTCAAAGTTTTTGGATATTATCCTGTTGGCAGTGGAAAGTAAAGAGCTTTAGGAAAGAAAATAACACTATCAGAGTTCTGCTTTTGACCCCTTGAAAGCATGTTGGAGGTTTGATGAAAATGAAGTTGAATTTTGGAGAGTTACTATAATATAGTTCAGGTGCAAAATGGTGAATACTTGAATTAAGGTAATGAGTTTAAAGGGGAAGGCACAGTTTGGACATAGTTTCATAAAGTGAAATCTGTAAGATTTGGAGTGATTAAAAAAAGAAAGATTTAGAGTGATTACATGTGGAGAGGCAGAAGAAAATTCCTAGTATAATTCCCAAGTTTCTGATTTGGGCAGCTGATTGGGTGGAGTATAAACTAGGTTCAGGACTATAGGAAGAGAAACACAGATGTCCTCTAGGGTGGCATTGAATAGCATGGGTCTAAAACTTAGCAGTGAGCTCTATGGAGAGAAATTGTAGTCTTTAGCATGTAGGAGATAATGGAAGCTATGGCTCTTCTTAGATCACTGAGAGAGTGTGGAGAGAGAAGACAGGAGGATCCCAGGATGGAGTCTTAGGGAAAGACAACAGTGAAAGGGTAGGTGGAGGAGGCAGCAGAGTCCCTTTATGCTCTGTGACACTGAAGGGTATCACCATTTGAATTAACCATGGTTTTCTCTTTCAGGAATGGTAGTGCTGTTGGCCTTCCAGTCCCACCTATCACAGCCTTAATTACTCCAGGTCCCGTTCGTCATTGCCAGATTCCTGACTTGCCTGTGGATGGGAGCCTGCTCTTCGAATTTCTCTTTTTCATCTACCTATTGGTTGCTCTGTTCATCCAGTACATTAACATCTATAAAACAGTCTGGTGGTATCCTTACAATCATCCTGCTTCTTGTACTTCTCTGGTAAGTCTTACTAGGCCTTTAGATTCTTCATGCCAGTGAAGAATCTAGCTGGAAAGTCTTTATGTAGAAATTATTTTTCTTAACAGTTTTCTTCTAATAAAATGTTTTTCTACTAGACCACAGATTACTTTCAGAAATAAAGATTCATGATAAGATTGCTAAGGTATAAAGTCTACCAGAGAAAGTAAAAATAGAAATGAAAAATTTAGAAAACATTTAAATAATTTATTATAATATCAGAAAGTTTTTGATATTTAGCCATGTTAAGTTTATTGTAAATATATGTGTCAGTTGATTAAATTCTAGAAACTCTACCCTTTTAGTGGCTGGATTAGGATGATAGTAGCTTCTATAGCAAATAAACCCCAAATTATCTAATTCTTCCAACACCCAGTAGTCTGCAGCAGTCGTCCTCGGGGGCAGGTGTTCTTCCATGTGGTCATTCAAGCTAATGGATACTCTGCTGTCTTCCAACAGTGTCCAGCCCTGTTAGCCAGAAAGAGGGAATAGTTTAGGAAAATATAACAGAGAGTTTCTTTTGGGCCAGCCTCATATCATTTCTACAACTGTCCATTCCTAACGGCAAGGATGCCTAGAAAATACTGTTCTTTAGCTGGATACATTGTTAACCTGAATAAAATTGGGTTTTATTTAAAAAATGAAATTGAGACAGGAAATAGCTATCTCTGTTGAAGTACATAAAAATATATTGTAGGTTTTTCTACCTTTTCATTTTAGAGAGCTATGATAATTGTGATGCAGAGAGGGCTCACCATAAATGGGTATATCCAGTATCATTAAGGTTAGTCAGATGATTTGACAGCATTATGCTCCAGGGGAAAAAAGACTATTGTCATAGGTAGTTTACGTGTATGTATATGTACTTGAGACTAATAAAAGATTAGAAAACCTCCCTGGCCTGGTAAGCATACAAAAGAAACATGAAATTTGTTTAAAAAATACTTCTGTAATTTGGTTGTTCCCGAAAGTAACTATTAAGAATTTTCTTCCTGGCTCGGCGCCTGTGGCTCAACGGGCTAAGGCGCCAGCCACGTACACCTGAGTTGGCAGGTTCGAATCCAGCTCGGGCCCGCCAAACAACAATGACGGCTGCAACCAAAAAATGGCTGGGCGTTGTGGCGGGTGCCTGTAGTCCCAGCTACTTGGGAGGCAGGGGCAGGAGACTCGCTTGAGCCCAGGAATTGGAGGTTACTGTGAGCTTTGATGTCACTGCACTCTATACAGGGTGATGGCTTGAGGCTCTGTTTCAAAAAAAAAAAAAAAAAAAAGAATTTTCTTCCTATATCGACCATCCATCTATTTAATATCATGTGATGAGAGTGTCAATTTCTGTATTTAAGAATTGAAATAATTTAATGCCAAATTGTATGACTTTTTTAAATAGTATTTTTTCTTACCTGACTTATGAGTTTATTATGCATAGGAATTATACTTCATAAAAGGGAGAAGTTAGATTAAATGATCTTTTTTAACCCCCAAGACAGAGTTTCACTTTGTCACCCTTTGGTAGAGTGCTGTGGCATCATAGCTCACAGAACCTCAAACTCTTGGGCTCAAGTGATACTTGATACTCTTGCCTCAGACTCCCAAGTAGCTGGGACTACAGACACCCGCCATAATTCCCAGCTATTTGTAGAGATAGCATCTCGCTCTTGCTCAGGCTGGTCTTGAACTCTTGAGCTCAGGCAATCCACCTACCTTGGCCTCCCAGATTACAGGTGTGAGCCACAGTGTCTGGCCCAGATTAAATGATCTTTAAGGCTTCTTCGGCTATGTAGCTCTATCGGTAAGTACCTCACTATCTTAATGGTGTCCATGGCAAACAGTTATTAAAATATTTAGTATCTTAATAAGCATTATCTCATTTACTCTTTATAAAAATAGATACTACTGTTTGACTCTTATAAATAAGGGATGTGAGACCTATAAACTAGCTCAAAAATCACATAGTAGCAAAGTGAGTGCTCAATTGCAGACTAATCTATCTACTATGCTTTACTTTCTATATTTAGTACATAAGTGCTCGTTGGGTAAGTTCATTATAAAATTTCCAATTTGTTTAACACCCCCCTGGAAACTTCTCATTTGTTAAGTCTTTAGGTTAATCAAAGAGCTCTTCTCCCAGTGTCTCATTTTCTTTTTTTTTTTTTTTAGAGACAGAGTCTCACTTTGTCGCCCTCAGTAGAGTACTGTGGCATCACAGCTCACAGCAACCTCCAGCTCTTGGACTTAGGTGATTCTCTTGCCTCAGTCTCCCAAGTAGCTGGGACTACAGGCACCCGCCACAACGCCCAGCTATTTTTTTGTTGCAGTTTGGCCAAGGCCGGGTTTGAACCTGCCACTCTTGGTATATGGGGCCGGTGCCCTACCCACTGAGCCACAGGCACCACCCTGCCTTTTTTTTGAGACAGAGTCTCGCTGTGTGGCCTTTGGTAGAGTGCTGTGGCGTTACAGCTCACAGCAACCTCAAACTCATGGGCTTAAGTTATTCTCTTGCCTCAGCCTACCAAGTAGCTGCGACTACAGGCACCTGCCACAACGCCCAGCTATTTTTTGTTGCAGTTGTCATTGTTTAACTGGCCGGGGCCATGTTTGAACCCACCTGCCTTGGTGCATATGGCCGGCACTGTAACCACTGTGCTATGGGCACCAAGCCAAGCTGCACATGATCTTTGCTAACAGAAAGCAAAGAGAAACATATGTGAAGTAGTAAATAAGATTTTAGCCCATGAATCTGAAAGGATCCTGAATTAGCGAGCTGTCCAAAGATGGAATGGGCTGTCAGAGACCTAGTTATTTGTCATCACTAAAGATGTTTGAACATGGAATGTGGTTTGTTACTTGACTGGGAAGCTATATAAGGGACTTATGTCCCAAAGGTATGATCTGTCTGTTAAGTTTTCATCTATTATAAGTGTCTGGCTCAGAAATTTGTCAGATTTATGTATTAGGTTTTTCCTTTCTCCATTTCAAGATCTTAATAATTATTTAAAAGAAAACATAGACACCTAGCTATGTGAAGTATTGCTGTAGTTGTCACATAATTAGCTAATGAGTTTTAACCCTAATAAGTGTAAAAGCTGTAAGTGGTGAATTCAGAAAAGTTAGGAGTAGAGGGCTTTGGCTAATGAAATATCCTTGTTTATAAAGAATTAAATATAAAGAGAATACTAGTTTTTATTGATTTAAAATATAACAAAATTTGTCTAACAAAAAAATACTAGGTACTTAAATCTTTTTTTTTTCCTCATTAATCTTTTTTTTTGTGCATTTTGGCAGTGGCCGGGTTCAAACCCACCACCCTTCGTATATGGGGCCGGCGTCCTACCCACTGAGCCACAGGCTCCACCCTAATCTTTGTTTTAATAGGTCTCAAAATTCTGTGACAGATGTTTGGTCAAGTTGTTTCCATTAAAAAGTACTGATTTTAAAAACTAGAAACTAAAAACTTCCACTCAAAATGAAACAAATAGTCCACAAAACATTCTTCTTTCCTTCTGAAGGTTTAACGATGCATTATCATTAACCAGTCTTTTACTATTAAATTTAAATGGCCAATTGAAACAAACAGTTCTGAGTCCCTTCTTCTACCACTGATGTAAGACTGGGGTGGCAGGTATTAGAGACAATATTAATTTAGCCTTCTGAGATTTCTGGGCAGTCTTGGTGACCTTGCCAGCTCCAGCAGCATCTTGTCCACTGCTTTCATGACACCCACAGCAACTGTCTGTCTCATGTCTTGAATAGCAGAATGACCCAGAGGAGGACAGTCTAAGAAGCTCTTAACACATTCAGGCCTGCCAGGCACCATATCAACAATGGCAGCATCTCCAGATTTCAGGAATTTAGGGCTATCCAGCTTCTTACCAAAGTGGCAATCAGTCTGTTCCTTCAGCTCAGCAGACTTGCAGGCAATGTGGCAATCTTTGTGACAGTTCAGTACAGGAGCATAGCCAGTGCTGATTTGGCCTGGATGGTTCAGGATAATCACCTGAGTAGTGAAGCCAGCTGCTTACATTGGTGGGGCACTTTTGCTATCACCAGCAACGTTGCCACCAATGTTTGACAGACACATTCTTGACATTGAAGCCTCATTGTCCCCTGGAAGAGCTTCACTCAAAGCTTCATGGTATATTTCAAGACTTTACTTCAGTTGTAACAACTGGAGCAAAGGTGACCACCATGCCGGATTTGAGAACACCAGTCTCTACTCGGCTAACAGGGACAGTACCAATACCACTAATTTTGTAGACATCCTGCAGAGGCAGACACAAGGCCTTGTCAGTTGGCCAAACTGGTGGCAGAATGTAATCCAGAGCTTCAAGCAGCATGGTTTCACGGGCATTGCCGTACTTCTGGGTGACTTTCCATCCCTTGAACAAGGCATGTTAGCACTTGACTCCAACATGTTGTCACCATTCCAGCCAGAAATTGGCACGAATGCTACTGTGTCAGGGTTTTAGCCAATTTTCTTAATGTAAGTGCGGACTTCTTTAACAATTTCCTCATATCTCTTCTGGCTGTAGGGCTGCTCAGTGGAATCCATTTTGTTAACACCAACAATTAGTTGTTTCACACCTGGTGTGTAAGCCAGAAGGGCATGCTCACAGATCTGCCCATTTTTTGAGATACCAGCTTCAAATTCACCAACAGCAGCAGCAACAATCAGGACAGCACAGTCAACCTGAGATATACCTGAAATCATGTTTTTGATAAAGCCTATGTGTTCTGGGGCATCAGTAATAGTCCCATAATATTTGCTGTTCTCAAATTTCCACAGGGAAGTATCAATGGTGATACGATGCTCACGCTCAGCCTCGAGTTTATCCAAGACACAGGCATATTTGAAGGAGCCCTTCCCCATCTCAGCAGTCTTCTCAAAGATTTTGATGGTTCACTTGTTAGTGCTACAACATTTTTAGATCAAAGGCTAGTAGTGGTGGATTTGCCCAAATCTATGTGTCCAATGATGACCATGTTGATAGGAGTCTTTTCCTTTCCCATTTTGGATTATATGGGCAGGTTTCACAGTACCTGTGTCCTGGCAGCAAACCCATTGCAGAAAAGCTAGGTACTTAAATCTTTTAATTTAAAAAGTGTTCTTAGGGGCTAGGCATGGCTTATGCCTATATTCCTAGCACTCTAGGAGGCTGAGATGGGCAGATTGCTTGAGCTTAGGCGTTTAAGACCAGCCAGAGCAAAAGCAAGGCCCTGTCTCTAAAAAAAAAAAGCCAGGTGTTGTGGCAGGTGCCTCGAGTCCCAGCTACTTGGGAGGCTGAAACAAGAGGATCACTTGAGCCCAAAAGTTTGAGTTTCCTGTGAGCTGTGATGCTACGGCAGCTCTACCAAGGGTGACAGAGTGAGACTCTGTCTCAAAAAAAAAAAACTAAAATACATTTTTTTAAAAAGTGTTCTTAGATGTGTTGGCGATGCATAAATAAGACCCAAACATTAGCTAGGAGTCTAGAAAAACATGCATTATTTTGAAGGAATAGGATGAGTAGAGAAGAGTCTCGAAACTTCAGGAGAATGGATATTATTAGAAAATAAAAACTACTTAGAGAACAGGAAATGATTTGAATAGTGGCACATCATTCTCTTGATATTATGGCTGCTCTACTTCTAAAATGTAGTTGAAATTTGGCCACTTTATTTCATTTCTATTGCTATTGACTCTGTTTAATCATTTATCATTTCTCACCTGAATTAAAAGCTGTGATTTTTTAACAGATCTTATCCCACTATGATTAAGTTAAATCCAGCAGCCAGAGTAGTCATTTTAAAATACAAATAGAACTGTGGTACTCTTTTTCTAAAATACTCCTATGACTTCCCATTAGAAAAAAATCTTACTTATCAGTCATTACCTCCCTACACCCTTCTAGCTGTTGTAACAGGATGACTTAAACAAAACAGAAGCTTATTTCCTATTAAATGAAAGGTCTAGGTGGGTGATATAATGCCAGTGTGTCAACATCCCCAACATGCTTTCTTCAAAATCGCAGCTGCTGCAATTCTAACATCGCATCTGTCTGACAAGAAAGGAGGAAAGGAGAAAGAGACATCTCCTTCTTTCAGGAAGTTAGGCAAATCACATTTCCACACATCCCTTGGCTAAAGGTAGTTTTTGCAAGGAAGGCTGGAAAATGAATCTTTAGTTGGCTAGGGGTTAGTGCTCAGTTAAATGCGACTGTAATAGTAGAAGAAACATCTAGTAATCTCTTCCATTCCCTTTCCTTCTCATACTATAATAGGAAGATCAGAAGAGCAAGAACTTGGCTCTCCTCTTAAGCATTGTATCCTTAGTGCTAAGAAGAGTACCTGAGGGTGGCGCCTGTAGCTCAATGGGTAGGGCGCTGGCCACATACACCAAGGCTGGTGGGTTCAAACCTGGCCCAGGCCAGCTAAAGCAACAGTAACAACTGCGACAAAAAAATAGCCGGGTGTTGTGGCAGGCACCTGTAGTCCCAGCTACTTGGGAGGCTGAGGCAAGAGAATCGCTTCAGCCCAAGAGTTTGAGGTTGCTATGAGCTATGATGCTACGGCACTCTACCCAGCGTGACAGCTTGAGACTTTGTTTCAAAAAAAAATAAAAATAAAAGTAAAGAAGAGTACCTGGCACATTGTGGTTGCTGGGTACATATTTATTGAATTAATTTATTGAGAAATTCAACTTTTCATTCTGGAAGGAATTGTGGAAACCTACAGATCTTTTGACCATCAAAGGGAAAATGCATACCAATTTTGTTGGTTCCTGGAATGTTGTTGCTAAAGACTTTTCATTTTGCTTATTACCACATTTATATACATGTATATAGCTTTAGGACTAGAAGAAACCATAGATAGCATCTAGGTAATGCTATTTATTACCTTTTCTTCTATGAAAGAAGAAAAGATCAGATATAAGGGATAGTTCTAAATCAAGTTAGGAAGAAAAACTAAATGAATATAATTGATGTACTAACTAAGAGAGAGTTTAGTAGATGCCCAGTTAGGTTAACATAATCTTGCATGAAGAGACCAACAACAGTAACTTCTAAAGACTGGGAATCCCAGCTGATCCATTAAATTTGGCTATTGTAAATGTGGCATTTTATATGAATTATTCTTGGTATAATTCTGCAGGTTACTGCTTATTAACCCAAAGCTACAGTCTTTTCCTTTTAATATAGTAAACTTTCAAAAAAGGAGAAGAATACATTCCAGATAGTTTAAAATAGTGTTTGGAAAGTTAAAGCAATTTGTTATGAATGGAGAAGGAGAAGGTAGGTAGTCTCTTCAGGATTTGTCAAATTGCCATAGTTACTAAGGGTAAAGGGATCTATGGAAGATCTTTTGAGGGGTAAACCTCTATGATGTAGTAGTCCCAGCTGTATATAGAGTATATTTCTTTCTGATGTAGTTATTTGTTTCTCTTATAGAATTTTCATCTCATTGATTATCACCTGGCAGCATTCATCACAGTGATGCTTGCAAGGAGGCTTGTATGGGCCCTCATCTCAGAGGTAACAGCTCATTCACTATATGATATCACTTGAATTAGTTACTAGCTAGAATTAGTTAGTAGACTGACTTCAGTTTGAAAACCTGAAATGTCCAAATATAATTGTAATAAAACTGTAAATTAATTTTTTTACTCCCATGCGAGTTCTACCAGTACTTTTAAAAAGGTTTCCTGCAATATATTTAAAATTCAAGTGTGAAATAACTCAAATTAGAAATCTCCTTTGTCAAGTAGGAACTTAACTGTTAGCTTCCAAGTTTTTCAGTACACTTTTGAAAATTTTAATAGTTCTTTAAAAATGGGATGAATGGGCTCGGCGCCTGTGGCTCAAGGGGCTAAGGCGCCAGCCACGTACACCAGAGTTGGTGGGTTCGAGTCCAGCCTGGACCCGCCAAACAACAATGACGGCTGCAACCAAAAAATGGCTGGGCGTTGTGGCGGGCACCTGTAGTCCTAGCTACTTGGGAGGCAGAGACGGGAGACTCGCTTGAGCCCAGGAATTGGAGGTTGCTGTGAGCTGTGATGCCACAGCCCTCTATCCAGGGTGACAGCTTGAGGCTCTGTCTTAAAAAAAAAAAAAAAAAAAATGGGATGAATGTCAGATAACCATTACCATGAAGAGTCATCTGTATGGATACAGTTGCATCTAAAACATTCACTTTCAGGTAACTTTCACTTAATATTGTTTATATACCATTTATAGAGTGTGCTAGCAAGAAACATTTGTTTGAGTTTATTAAGACTTAGAATTTTTAGAAAGGTAGTGTCAAAATGTGTATAGGATTAGAACCTACCTAAGTTTAGTGGGCAGAAGAGGAAATAATTGGAACATTAAAATGATCTTTTATTGTTCATTCATTCATTTATTTATTAGAGATAGGGTCTCTGTTGTCTAGGCTGATTTCAAACTCGAATTGAAGAGGTCCCCCCACCTTAGTCTTTAGAGGAGCTGGGATTACAGGTGCACACCACAATACCCAGCTTAAAATAATCTTTTTAGGCTCGGCGCCTGTGGCACAGCGGGCTAAGGGGCCAGCCACGTACACCTGAGCTGGTGGGTTCGAATCCAGCCCGGGCCCACCAAACAGCAATGACGGCTGCAACCAAAAAAAAAAAAAAAATGACCGGGCATTGTGGCAGGCGCCTGTAGTCCCAGCTACTTGGGAGGCGGAGGCAGGAGACTCACTTGAGCCCAGCAATTGGGGGTTGCTATGAGCTTTGATGCCATGGCATTCTATCCAGGGTGACAGCTTAAGGCTCTGTCTCAAAAAAAAAAAAGGTCTTTTTAAAATTAAAAGTTGTTAAAGATGGCCAGTGGTATAATTTTTTATATATTTGTAAATGCCAATAAAAGAAAAATGTGCTATCTTGTGCCCTAAATGATTACAAAACCAAAAATGTCAAGTTAGTTAAAGTGGCTAATAATTTTAATCTTGTAATTTATGATCCAGTATAAAATTTTAAATGGTCATAATCTTAGATATTTTAAAAAATCACATATATAATTTTAGGATCAGATTGTTGAGAGTCAACTTTTTTCTTATATAACATTACAAACATGGAAAGTCATTTGTACATAAGCTCTGATTTCCAGAAAACTTATCTCTCCAAGCACAGAGTAATTAGAGATGTTAAATCATATTCTGAAAGCCATTTGAAGTCAACTGAAAAACCCTGATGGTAAAACTGTTTGGTTTTCACAGTGGAAAAGGCTATTTTTTATTTTTTTTTCTGTTTTTGGCCAGGGCTGTGTTTGAACTCACCACCCTCTGGTATATGGGGCTGGTGCCCTACTCCTTTGAGCCACAGGTGCTGCCTGCAAAGGCTGTTTTAATAACCTTTTCTTGCAGGTTCTTTATTTAGGTGCTAAAAATAGAAGCTTATTTTTGAATATATTGAGAAAGTGTGTTCTTTAGAGGATCTCAGTGGAGCCTTATGTTTACACCTTTTAGAACAGGGAATGATTTTGTTTCATCCCTTCAGTTACTTAGAAATGCTTCTTCTTGTTTTTTTTTTTGAGACAGAATCTCAAGCTGTCACCCTGGGTAGAGTGCTGTGGAGTCACAGCTCACAGCAACCTCAAACTCTTGGGCTTAAGCAATTCTCTTGACTCAGCCTCCCAAGTAGCTGGGATTACAGGCGCCCACCCTAACACCCTGCTATTTTTTTTTTTTTTTGGTTGTAGTTGTCATTGTTGTTTGGTGGGCCCAGGCTGGATTCGAACCCACATCTCCGGTGTATGTGACTGGCACCCTAGCTGCTTGAGCTACAGGTGCTGAGCCAAGGAATGCTTCTTGTGTATCTTAAATTAATATGTCCAGGCTGGGTGCCTGTAGCACGGTGGTTATGGCAACAGCCACATACACTGGTGGCTGGTGGGTTCTAACTTGGCCCAGGTCAGCTAAATAATAATGATGACAACCTCAACAACAACAAAAAAATTGCTGGGCATTGTGGCAGGCGCCTGTAGACCCAGGTACTTGGGAGGCTGAGGCAAGAGAATCGCTTAACCCCAAGAGTTGGAGGTTGCTGTGAGCTGTGACGCCATGGCACTCTACCCAGGGTGACATAGTGAAACTCAGTCTCAAAAAAAAAAAAAAAAAAACTTAATATGTCCATTTTAGTGTGTAAATTCTTCATCACTGGGGTTTCTACCCTGTTGCTGCAAAGGCAATTTCAATGGCTTAACAATAGTTAAGCAGCTTTTGCACAGCCTAGTTGGAGAGTATATTAACTATTTTCTTTTTTTTTTTTTTTTTTTTTTTTTTTTTTGAGACAGAGCCTCAAGCTGTCACCCTGGGTAGAGTGCCGTGGCATTACAGCTCACAGCAACCTCCAATGCCTAGGCTCAAGCAAGTGTCCTGCCTCTGCCTCCCAAGTAGCTGGGACTACAGGCGCCCGCCACAATGCTCAGCCATTTTTTTTTTTTTTTAGGTTGCAGCCACCATTGTTGTTTGGCGGGCCTGGCTGGATTCGAACCTGCCAGCTCAGGTGTACGTGGCTGGCGCCTTAGCCTGTTGAGCCACAGGTGCCGAGCCATATTAACTATTTTCTAAAGATCTTGCAGTTACTGGGAACAGGATATTTAAGTTAAATTTGAGTAGGTATTTTAATTAAAGGCTTAAAACTATACCTTAATGTCCATCAGTAACAGAATGCGTTTTAATTAATTAATTAATTAATTATTTTTGGAGACAAGAGTCTCAGGCTGTTGCCCTGGGTAGAGCGTCGTGGAGTCACAGCTCACAGCAACCTTAAACTCTTGGGCTTAAGCAATTCTCTTGCCTCAGCTTCCCAAGTACTTGGGGCTACAGGCGCCTGCCACAACACCCGGCTATTTTTTTGTTGTTGTTACAGTTGTCATTGTTGTTTTAGCTGGCCCAGGCTGGGTTCAAACCTGATGGGTGCCCTACCTACTGAGCTATGGGCACCGCCAGTAACAGAATGTTTAAATAATTATGGTTCATCTACATAATGGCATAGCAAGCACATAGTCATTAAAAAAGATGAAAAAGCATTTATGTAATGACCTCCAAGTTGGTTTTCTTTTCTTTTCTTTTGAGACAGTCTCACTCTGTTGCCCTGGGTAGAGTGCTGTGGTGTCATAGCTCACAGTAACTTCAAATTCTGTACTTGAGCAATCCTCTTGCTGCAGCCTCCCAAGTAGCTAGGACTACAGGTACTTGCCATAATGTGTGGCTAGTTTTTCTATTTTTTTAGTAGAGCTAGAGTCTTGCTTCTTACTCAGGCTGGTCTTGATCTCTTGGCTCAAGGAGTTCACCTGCCTCGGCCTTCCAGAGTGCTGGATTACAGGCGTGAGCCACAGTACCCGGACAACTTTTAAGATAATAAAAATATGAAAAAGCAAGGTACAGAACAGTTCTTAAAATAAGGCAGATGGAGGGAACAAAATATATTTTCTTGTATGTGAATAAATTGTCTCTAGAAGGACATATAAACTAATACCAGGCTACTTACTTGGTGGTGTGAGATAGAAGCAGTAGGTGGAAAGCCTTTCACTACAAAGTTATACTTTTGTATTTTGACCAATGTCAACATGTTACCTACTCAAAAATTTTAAAAAGCTATATAATGGGGCAGTGCCTGTGGCTCACCGAGTAGGGCGCCGGCCCCATATACCAAAGGTGGCAGGTTCAAACCCAGCCTTGGCCAAAATACAAAACAAAAATAGCTGGGCGTTGTGGTGGGTGCCTGTAGTCCCAGCAACTCAGGAGGCTGAGGCAAGAGAATCACCTAAGCCCAGGAGTTTGAGGTTGCTGTGAGCTGTGACGCCACAGCACTCTACCCAGGGTGACATAGTTAGACTCTGTCTCAAAAAAAAAAGGCTGTATAATGACTATTTCCTTAAAATATATAAATTAGATGGATAAAACCCCTCATAAGTCATCTTTCCTTCCATCCATTAAAATATGTTTGCCTTCTGTTTTTGCTTGTATCACAGAAAGGATTCCTACTCTGAGAAGGACCAATCATATTTAAGGAAAGGGTGGAGGTTATTAATTCTAAAGCTAAATACTGTTTAGGGAAGAGTACTCTCTACCTAGGTAGACTCTGTTTATTCGCTTCCAGACCAGCTCTGCTTCTATACTTGGTCTACAAGACCAGAAATAAATGCAACTATTTGTTTACTACCGTGAAACAACTCCCTTTTTTACAATTGTTTTTCTAAATAGAATAGTAGTGCCTTTTATTGCAAAAATTTTGGAAAACTCTAAAATATAAAGCAGAAAATTAAAAAGTGCAGTCTTATTATTGAGGACCACATTTTGGTATATTCCCTTCTAATCTTTATTTCCATATAATGGTTTTTTATATATATATGTATTTTGTAAGAGACAGAGATTCACTTTGTCACCCTCGGTAGAGTGCAGTGGCATCACAGCTCACAGCAACCTCCAGCTCTTGGGCTTAGGCAATTCTCTTGCCTCAGCCTCCTGAGCAACTGGGACCACAGGCGCCTGCCACAGTGTCTGGCTATTTTTTTGTTGCAGTTTGGCCGGGGCCGGGCTCGAACCCGCCACCCTCAGTATATGGGGCCGGCACCCCACTCACTGAGCCACAGGCGCCGCCATATTTTTCTTCTCTTCAACTGGCTAACTCTTGCTTATCTTTTAGGTTTCAGCTTAAATGCCACTTCTTAAAGGAAGCCGTTTCTAGGTTGGGGCATCTTGTTATTTGCTCTCCAAAGCGGTCTATTCTTTCTCTTAGCTCTCATCATAATTGTAAAAATAATTGTCTAAATCTAAGTTTACTATGTGTTTTTCTTAGCTGGGCAGCTTCACAAAGACAAGGGTTTTGTTTACCACTGTGTCCCTACTCTTTGAGCCACAGGCACCGCCCAGAAGCAATCATTTTTGTTTCTAACTGTGAACTTTTGAGATTGGAGGTGATGGAGTAACTCTAGTGACTGAAATAATTTCCATTGGCTCTGACATGTGAAGTAGATTGGCATGATTTATTTATCAGGGGAGTGAGGAAACTATGTGCCCTGCTATGGCTGAGAATAGCATGAGTCCTCTCCACAGTTTGAGGCTTAAGCAGTTTATTATGTTATTAATTTGATTGCTTCTTTGCATTTTAAGTAATAATTATACTATGTATATTACTATCCATGTAGTACATATAATACACAGTACAATACATTGTATGTATTGTGTACACTATGTAATACATTCTGTCAGCTAAGAAATGGGTATGTAGGAGGGACCTGAGAAGTGACTTAGTGACTTATCCCCTCCCATGTACTGTTTTTGTTTTGTTTTGTTTGTTTTGTTTTTCAGTTTTTGACCGGGGCTGGGTTTGAACCCACCACCTCTGGCATATGGGGCTGGCACCCTACTCCTTTGAGCCACAGGCGCCACGCCCCATGTACTGTTGATTCCAGGGAACTTATTTCCGCTTTCTGAGTTCTGATACTGCTGTTTTAGAGGTTACAGGCATCTATTGTTTTTCCCCTACATTTTGCTTGTCCTACCTAGTTCATTTTTGAAAGGAAATGGCATTACAGGTCGGGTGCGGGTGAGTTGCTTGAGCTCAGGGATTCAAATTATTTTTATTTATTTATTTTTTGGCCAGAACTGGGTTTGAACCCACCACCTCCGGTATATGGGGCCGGCGCCCTACTCCTTTGAGCCACAGGCGCCGCCCTAGCTCAGGGATTCAAGATCAGCCTGAGCAAGAGCAACACCCTGTCTCTTAAAAAAAAAAAAAAGACAGGCATTGTAGTGGGCGCCTATAGTCCTAGCTACTCTGGAGGCTGAGGCAAGAAGATTGCTTGAGCCCAGGAGTTTGAGCTGTGATGCCACAGCACTCTACCAAGGGTGCCAGAGTAAGACTCTGTCTCAAAAAAAGTGGCATTGCACAACTTCAGTTTTTGACAAGTACTTACCAATTGGTCAGTTTTAAAGATTTGGGATTAAAGAAGAATATTTGAACAGCTATAATGTAAAGAATTGGAAGTGATCATTCATTATTCCCATGTTTACAGAAGTTAAGAAAGAAACATTTATGTAGGGGTCTATTAAAGAAGATAGGATTTTTCTTAAATTTCAGTAACATTAAACATTAATTAGCAAATAGACTACAGGTGAGGGTTCAAGTAAAAACATATGTATCATTGTTGCTGTTGAGGCTCTTATAGTCGTGGGAAGTAAGACAGATATACTGAAAATCACCTGGTAGGTTGTTAAAATCTGATTTTTTTAACTCAAGATTTTGTTCCCTACCTCTGGAGAGGAAGTTGTTAAGAATTTACATCTTTAATAAGCAGCCCAAGATGAATCTGGTCCATGGACCATACTTTGAGAAGCCCCTCTGTAAACAAATGAGGTGATATGTAAAAACTTAAGGAGGTTATAAGGCACTGTGGGGGTACAATGAGGAAATGATTAACTGTGCCTGGAGAAGTTACTGTTTAGGGAGATGAAATGGAATGGGGCAGTTTTTCCTTTTTCTTTTTCATTTTTTTATATTTATATTTGTTTTTATTTTTTATTTTTTGGAAATAGAGACTCACTTTGCTGCTCTCAGTAGAATGCCATGGCATCATAGCTCACAGCAATCTCAGACTCTTGGGTTCAAGCAATTCTCTTGCCTCAGTGTCCCGAGTAGCTGGAACTACAGGAGCCTACCACAAAGCCCAGCTATTTTTAGAGATGAGGTCTTGCTCTGTCTCAGACTGGTCTCTAACCCATGAGCTCAGGCAATCAATCCACCTGCCTTGGTCTCCCAGAGTTGTAGGATTATAGGCACGAACCACTGCGCTGGCTCCTTTTTCATTTTTTTAGACACATTTTAGCTTCACTAACCTAAGTCCTTTGAGTTGTATTACTTTAAAAAAATTTTTGTTTGTTTGTTTACAAAATATACTTGGTTTTCTTTTTAAATTATTGTTTTGGGATAATAGAGGGGACAAAGAATTAGGTTACAATGTTTGCATTTGTTAGGTAAAGTTCCCCTGATAATTGTGTTCTACCCCCAAGAGGTGTGCCATACACCCTAACATTGTGCCCATTTAAGTGGTAGAATACCCATCCTTATCCCTCCTCCCCTCTCCCTGGTCCTTTGTTTCCCCTCCCCCCACCTTGAATTGCTTTGAGTTATTCTCTTATGTGGGTGTATATTAGATCATCTACTGGCTTCATATTAGAATTGAATACATTGGATTCTTGCTTTTCCATTCTTGTCATATTTTACTAAGAAGAATATGTTCCAACTCCATCCAGGTTAATTCAAAAGATGTAAAGTCTCCATCTTTTTAAATGGCTGAATAGTATTCCATGGTTGTTAATCTATTCCTGGGTTGGTGGGCATTAAGGTTGTTCCCACATTTTGGCAATTGTAAATTGAACTGCAATAAACAGTTCAGTGCAAATATCCTGCACTAAATAACATGATTTTTTTATTCTTCTGGGTAGATGCCTAGTACTGGGATTACAGGATCAAATGGGAGGTCTAATTTAAGCTCTATGAGGGAGTTGTATTACTTTTGAATGAAATTATTTATAAAATTGTCCTTTTGGTGCTTCCAAACTTTCAGGCTACTAAGGCAGGTGCAGCATCAATGATTCACTACATGGTTCTGATATCAGCCCGCTTAGTACTACTCACTTTGTGTGGATGGGTACTTTGTTGGACCCTCGTCAATCTCTTTCGAAGCCATTCAGTCCTCAATCTCCTTTTCCTTGGCTACCCGTGAGTACTCCAGTTTTATCGTTTTATCACTACATGTTCAGAAGTTATTTGAGTTGTGCACATGATGCTATAAAAGAAGAAATGAAGGCTCGGCGCCTGTGGCTCAGCGGGCTAAGGCGCCAGCCACGTACACCTGAGACGGCGGCGGGTTTGAATCCAGCCCGGGCCTGCCAAACAACAAAGACGGCTGCAACTAAAAAATGGCCGGGCGTTGTGGCGGGCACCTGCAGTCCCAGCTACTTGGGAGGCCGAGGCAGGAGACTCGCTTGAGCCCAGGAATTGAAGGTTACTGTGACCTGTGATGCCACAGCACTCTATCCAGGGTGACAGCTTGAGACTCTGTCTCAAAAAAAAAAGAAGAAATGGAATCCTTCAAATATAAACCAAGAGTTAACATAATTGGAAAACCTCTAGGTATGGTAGTTTTGTATTTTGTTTCCTAAATTGAGGTATAGTTGGAATAACAGGCATCAACCAGGAATGTCCAAGGAAACCTGGAATATATTGCTATTTTACCAATGGAGAATATTTTAATTATCTCTATTCACCAAATAAAGGCTCCTGGTACTACTGGTATTGGAGCAAATGGTGGTTAATTTTAGTTGAATGGATGTCTCAGCCTTAACCATTGGATGTTAGTTTGGTTGGTCATGTTACTTTGATCTTTGAGTTCATGTAACAGAAGTACAGTATAGTAGTCCCCCTTGTCCACTGTTTTACTTCCATGGTTCAGTTACACCAAATCATCCAAGGTCTAAAATGGAAAATTACAAAATATACACTTTATAAGTTTTAAATTGTACATCGTTCTCTGAGTTGCATAATGAAATCTCTTGCCGTCCCACTTTGTGCCACCTGGTATGGGGATCGTGTGTCAAGCATACTCATGCTGCTCATGCTTCCTGCCAATTAGTCACTTAGTAACCAACTCAGTTATCAGATTGACTGTCACCGTATAACTACACTCGTGTTCAAGTAACTTTTATTTTACTTAATCTTGCCTCAGAAAGTGCAAGATTAGTGATGCTGGTAATTCAGATATGCCATAGAGACTGTGAAAAGTACTTCCAAAGATAAAAGAACTCAATAAGTAAAGACAAAAAATCTTGCTGATGTGGTTAAGATTTATGGTAAGAATAAATCTGTTCATGAAATTGTGAACTGTATATATTGTTAGAATTGTTCTGGTTTTTTTTGTTTTTGTTTTTGTTTTTTTGAGACAGAGCCTCAAGCTGTCACCCCAGGTAGAGTGCCGTGGTGTCATAGCTCACAGCAACCTTTAGCTCCTGGGTTGAAGCGATTCTCTTGCCTCAGCCTCCCAAGTTAGCTGGGACTACAGGTGCCCACCACAACGCTTGGCTATTTTTTGGTTGTAGTTGCCGTTGTTTGTCAGACCCCTTGCTGGATTTGAACCTGCCAGCTCTGATGATGTGTCTGGCGCCTTAGCCGCTTGAGCTACAGGCGCAGAGCCCAGAATTGTTCTGTTTTATGTTAGTTATTGTTAATCTCTTATTGTACCTGATTTTTAAATTATACTTTATCATAGGTGTGTATATATGAGTACAGGATAGGAAAAAGCATAGTGTATGTAGGGTTTAATACTGTCCATGGTTTCAGGCATCCGTTGGGGGTCTTAGAATGTATTCTGTGAGGATGGGGGGACTACTGAATGCTCTCCCTATTCAGAGGGAGACATATATATCAAAAAACTATATTCCTTGTAGACATATATATAAAAAAACTATTTGTATCAACCTTTTTCTTTTTTTTTTGGAGGCAGAGTCTCCCTCTGTCATCCCAGGTAGAGTACAGTGACATTATCGTAGCTCACTGCAATCTCAAACTCCTGGGCTCAAGTGATCCTTCTGCCTCAGCTTCCTGCGTAGCTGAGAGACTGTAGGTGTGGGCCATGATGCCTGGTCAATTTTTCTGTTTTTAGTAGAGTCAGGTTCTCCTTGCTCAAGCTGGTCTTGAACTTCAGAGTGTAAGCAATCCTCCCACCTCAGCCTTCAGAGGCATTAGCTACCACACCTGGCCTTAAGCAGCATTTCATTATGAGAATTTATAAACACTCAACAAAGTTGATTACACCAAACACCAGTGTAATTGCCACCTGGATTCTTCCAATATTGTTTTATTATAATTGCATAATACATATCTGTCTATCCATCATCTATCCCTCTATCAGTCCATCTTATTTTTGGTACATTTCAAAGTTAAATTCCAGACATTGGTTTACTTCCTCCAAATAATTCAGCATATGCATTAACAAGAGCTTGATATTTGTCTATAGTTTTTTCTTTTGAGATTAAAATTCATAAGCAATAAAATTCACAAATCCTGTGTAAATTGGCAGAGTTTTGATACATGTAAACTTAAACCTCTGTTAAGATATAGAACATTACCACTACTTCAGAAGATTTCTTCATTCCACTTTTCCATCGAACCCCCACTTTGGAGGTGACCACTGTTTGGATTATTTTCTACCACAGGTTAGTTTGCCTGTTCTAAACTTTATGTAAATAGAATCATATGGTCTGTACACTCTTGTAAAAAGTAAAAAGGGTAATTATAGGCATACCTCATTTTATTGCACTTTGTTTTATTGTGCTTCACAATAGTGGCAACCCCACAACAACCAAGTCTGTCAGCACCATTTTCCCAACAGCATGTGCTCACTTTACGTGAAAAGGTAGACATGATTAAATTTGGTGTAGAAAGCGTATCAAAAGCCCATGTGGACTGAACAGTTAGCCAAGTTGTGAACGAAAGAAAGTGTTTTTTTTTGGGGGGGGGGACAGAGTCTCACTTATTAACCCTTGGTAGAGTGCCATGGCATCACACAGCTCACAGCAACCTCCAAACTCCTTGGGCTTAGGTGATTCTCTTACTTCAGCCTCCCGAGTAGCTGGGACTACAGGCGCCCACCACAACACCTGGCTATTTTATTGTTGCAGTTTGGCCGGGGCTGGGTTTTAACCCACCACCCTCCGTATATGGGGCCGGTGCCCTACCCACTGGGCCACAGGCTCCGCCCGAAAGAAAGTCTTCTTGAGGGGAGGGGGGAGGATTGGTGGAGGGAGGGCAATTGGTGGGATCACACCTACGGTGCATCTTAGCAGGGTACTAGTGAAACTTATTAAATGTAGAATATCAATGTCTTCATATAGTGATTAAGAAAATGCCATGAAGGCTATCTCTAACAGTATGATCAAAATATTTATGATTGTATATGAAGTAAGCACATTGTGCCCCATGATTACACCAATGTACACAATTATGATTTAATAAAATTATTTAAAAAGAAATGGTATGTTTACATATTTCTATGATAGAAAAGCTTTGCTGTCTCTTCTTCATAGGACAAGTTATCTGTCATGGAATGCAGGAGAAAGCAAATCATCCACTCATTAATTTCTTTCCCCCAGAATATTATGAGGGTACAAATGTTTTGGTTGTATACATTACTATTGCACTGTTTGGGTCAAAATCATAAGTGTGCCCATCAACCAGATGGTATGTATTTTACTCCTTAGGTGTGAATTTACCCATTCCTTCTTCCCTCTCCTCCCTTTTTTTTGGATGAATGTTATTTTTATATGGGCACATGAGTGTTGATTGATTAGTTCCAATTTAATAGTGAGGACACATGGTGTTTGTTTTTCCACTTTTGTTATACTTCACTGAAAAGAATGGCCTTCAGGGCAGAGCTTTCGCAGGCCTGCCTTCGGCCTGGAAGTCTGCCTGCAACCACCAGGCCTCTGCTGGGCGGCCTACAGCCAGAAATGCTCCCGGCAACTGCCTGGCCCTACGCCTGTGCTTGAGGGGCCTCCGCAAGTCAACGGTCTGCTAGAGACTCTGCCGGTGACCGCCAGGCCTCTGCAGATCAGTCCCCATCCAGGAACTCCCCCGGCAACTATGCAGGCCTCTGCCTGACAACCGCAAGGCTCCTGCAGTTCCTCCCCTGGCAAGTAAATCCCCTGGTGACCTTCCGACTCTGGCCCGAGCTTGCAGAGCTTTCGCAGGCCTGCCTTCTGCCAGGAACTCTGCCTGCAACCGCCAGGCCTCTGCTGGGTGGCCCACGGTCAGAAACGCTCCTGGCAACTGCCTGGCCCTACGTCTGTGCTTGGGGACTTCCGCAGGTCAGCGGTCTGCTAGAGACTCTGCCAGCGACCGCCAGGCCTCTGCAGATCAGTCCCCAGCCAGGAACTCCCCCTGCGACTACACAGACCTCTGCCTGACATCTGCAAGGTCTCTGCGGTTCGGCCCCTGGAGAGTAAATCCCCTGGCGACCCTGAGACTCCAGACCCGAGCTTGCAGAGCTTTAGCAGGCCTGCCTTCTGCCAGGAAATCTGCCTGCAATCGCCAAGCCTCTGCAGGGTGGCCCACGGCCAGAAATGCTGCCGGCAACTGCCTGGCCCTACACCCGTGCTTGCCGGGCTCCTGCAGATCCGCCATCTGCTAGAGACTCTCCCAGTGACCGCCAGGCCTCTGCAGGTCTGTCCCCAGCCAGGATCTCTCCCCGCGACCACACAGGCCTCTGCCTGGCATCCGCAGAACCCCTGCAGGACTGCCCCTGGCGAGTAAATCCCCTGGTGACTGTGTGGCCCCACTCATGAGTTTGCAGGGCTTCCGCAGGCCTGCCTTCTGCTAATAACTTTGACTGCAGCCGCCAGGCCCGTGCAGGCCCACCCCGGGCAAGGAAATCCCCCAGCGACCACCTGGTCCCGCGCCCTGTGCTTGCCAGACTTCTGCAGGCCGGCCGTCGGCTACAGACTCTCCCGGCAACTGCCAAGCCTCCAGAGGTCTGCGCCTGGCAAGGAACTCCCCTGGGGATTGCACAGGCCTCCGCCTGGCCCCCGCAGGGCCCCTGCAGGTCCGCCCCAGGTCAGGGACAGTACTGGTGACCGCGCCGGCCTCCACTTGGCACCCACGGGGCCTCTGCAGGCCAGCCTTCTGCCAGGGTCTCCACTGGCAACTTCCAGGCCTCTGCAGGCCTGCCCCTAGCCAGGAACTCCCCTTGCCATCGCCTGGCCCTGCATCCCACACGTGCTGGGCTTCTATAGGTCTACTTTCTTCCAGGGACTCTGCCCGTGACCTCCAGGCCCCCCGACCAGGGTCACTTCCGGCAACTGCACGGACCTCTGCCTGGTACCCACAGGGCCTCCGCAGGCCAGCCTTCTTCCAGGGACCCCAGTGGCGACTGCCAGGCCTCTCTGCAGGCCCACCTCTGGCCAAAAACTTCCCAGACAACTGCACGACCTGGAGCCTACCGCTTGAAGGGCCAGACACAACAGTGTAAAACAACGATGGGGCAGAATCAATGGAAAAACTCTGGCAATATGAATAATCAGAGTAGACCAACCCCTCCAAGTAACGACAAGGCAGACACAGCACAAGATCTCCTGCATAGGCAAATGGCTGAGATGTCTGAAATCGAATTCAGAATCTGGATTGTAAATAAGATTAGTGGAATGGAGGAAAAGATGGAATTAGAATTTCAAGCAGTAATTCAAAAGACGACCCAAAAGATGTCTCAAGAATTTAACGAATTCAAAGACAAAATGACCAAAGATTTTCACACATTGAGACAAGAAGTTGCAGCCCTTAAAGATCTGAGAAATTCAGTAGAATCCCTCAGTAACAGAATGGAGCAAGCAGAAGAAAGGATTTCTGACATGGAAGACAAAGCGTTCAAACACTCTCAAACCTCCAAAGAGCAAGAGAAATGGAAGGCAAAAACAGATCACTCTCTCAGA
>CAUYRH010161612.1:0-10225 GCA_963574655.1 Perodicticus potto
GCTATGGTATATGTACACTATGGAATACTATTCAGCCATTAAAAAAATGGAGACTTTACAGCCTTTGTATTAACCTGGATGGAAGTGGAACACATTATTCTTAGTAAAGCATCACAAGAATGGAGAAGCATGAATCCCATGCACTCTATTTTGATATGAGGACAATTAATGACATGGTGGAGGTGAGGGAAGGGGAGACTAGAGAGAGAAAGAATGAGGGAGGGGTGGGGAAAGGAAGAGTATGGAGAGGGAAAGAGTGAAGGGGGTGGGGTCTTGGTGTGTGCCACACCTTTTGGGGGCAAAACATGATTGTAAGAGGGACTTTACCCAGCAAATGCAATCAGTGTTACATGGTTTCTTATACCCTCAATGAATCCCTAACAATAAAAAGAAAAAAAAAACACAAAACATTCAGGCAGATATCCTATCTCCTCAATGATTTTCTTAATGGCAGCTCGAACTCCTACTGCCTCCTGGCTGCCAGAAGCCACTTCTCCTGTTATCTTCACATTACCAAAGCCTAACCTCATTCTGAAATTATATAACCATCATTTCCTGGTATTTAATTCTTTAACTTTAGATCCTTCACTTCCTTTTGCTTTACCGTGCCATATTGATGCCTTTACTTTTTCTCAAAAAAATTAGAGTCTAGAGATATGCCTTTCTTTTAGTAATCCTATACCCACATAAAAACTGAATTTTTAATATAAGATAAAAAGATATTTCACAAAAAGTACAAGGTTTTGATACCTTCTGGTATGGCTGCAGTTAAGTTTTTACAAATGTCCTTTTCTTTTTTTCACAGTGGTCCTTACACTGGATTCATTTATCTTGAAATCGTAGTCAACCACAGCTGCAGACCTCGATCTACAGTACATATCAGACAATTCAACTTTTTCCTGTAATGTCATAACTTTTCTCCTTGGAAGAACTTTCTGCATCCCTTCTGGCACTTAGTCTGGTCCCATCATGTTATATGAGTTTTACATTATTGCACTAAACATAATAAAAATACCCGAACTGCAAGTGATCATCTTTTACTTTGTGTGATAACTAATTTACTGAAGAGAGAACCTGCTCATACAGAGATGATTAGAGCCATACAGCATTTTAAATGGATGCCAGCAACACTAGAGCTCACCACAAAAAACAAAAGCAACAGGAAGTGGCTATAAAGTTATTAGTACAGTATGTGCTATGGTTAATTTACATAGTTATGATTTAATACTACAGCTTTATATTTGTTTACATTTTTCTCTACTGTGAATGATGCCATGTATGGTCTGTGAGTGCCTGGGTATGTAAGCTTTAATAAATTTTAACTTTTTATAGCAGACATGTATATTTTATGGTAGTAAATGATAAAACGTTACTATCTATATATATTTTATACATTCATGACATAACTAAATTATTCTTAACTTTGTACATATTTCTAGGTTGTGTAATTTGTCTGCAAACATTTTCCAGTTGTTGCAAATCTCAAAAACATTTCCAGTATATTTATTGAAAGAAGTCTGTGCATAAGTGGATCCATGCAGTTCAAACCCACGTTGTTAAGGGGCAACTGTATATTCATTGGGACTTCTGTTTTTCCCTTCATCTTGGCTTATTCTTAAGGTATGCTTCAGGCTCATTACACTATTAAGATAAAAACTGGCATTATAAATGGATTAGTTTTGATTTTCTTGCTAAGGACTATGAATATACTACTATAGCTCCTGACCTGCAAGCCAACTAATAAGCTCATGCCCAATTTTTGCAAGAAAATAAAGAAACTCTGAAATGTATTGACTATATTTGCAAGTGCTGAGAATGAGCAGGACTCAGCTGGCAAGAAGACACAATAAACAATATTTAATCCCCAAATATAGGCATTCCTAATTCATATTTTTAAATATTTCATAATTTTTAATCCCCAAATATAGACATTCCTACTTCATGGCAAAGTTAAATGGGGCAGTATAACAAGTGACAATCCTAAGCAAAAGTCACAATCAACATACCATCACTATATTGCAACTGATGCCTCTGCTCACTAGATGCCACAGATCATTGTTCACTCAACTGTGGCCTAAGAATCATCTTAATGAGGACCAACAAGTTGACCTAAAATGCGTATTCTAGGACTTAACCCCAGACTCACTACATCAGCATATAGGTGGCTCTGAAATATACCAAAATCTGAGAACCTCTGCCATGAAGAGATACCAAAGGCCAATGACTTAGTTAAACAGGGACATTTGGATCTCATTGCTTTATACTTTCTTTACAAATAACTTATGGTACTACTTATTGTGTGACAGGCTTATCCAAACTTCCATAGGAATCAGAAGAAGCCTATGTCATTTTTAGATTTTGAGATCCTGAAATATAAAAAACGATGAGATACCAAAAAGAATTATGAAATGAGCAAAACTGATTTGCTTCAAAATCAATTAACATACCAGTAGCATTCCCATACATTCATAAAGCTCCTTAATAGGTACCTGTAAAAGAAAAGTTAAGGTATTATTTTCAGAAGCAACACGAATTATACATTATTCAGAAATAAATTAAACAAAAGATATGTAAACCTCTATGGAGAAAAATTACAAATAGCTTTTGACGAGTAAAAGGAAAAAGATCTGATTAATTGAACAGATGAGATGAGAAAACTCAATATTGTAAAAATGGCAGTACACACCACAATTAAATGATTCAATGCACTTTCAATCAGAATTTCAAGGAATTTTTTTAAGAATTTGGCTAGGAGATTTTAAATTGATATAAAATAATAAAGAGTTGGGACAATATGAAAAAATAATAGAGAATACACACTCTAATAGAGAGCATAAGTCAATACTCTTTGGTAATTAAGCAATGGAGTATTGGTTGAGGAATAAAAAAATACAAGAGAAATAGAATTAATTGCCCTGAAAAAGGCCTGTCCTTCTATGGAAACATACAGAAGTAGAACTAGAAACCAGCAGGACAAAGATAAAAAGATTGGTTACGCAAATGCTTATAGGACAATTGCATATGGCAAAAACAAAATTAGAGGAGTGGCAGAAGGATGGCAGGATGCAGAATAGAAAGGAACAAAAGTAAACTCAGTGACTCTTTGCAGAATCAGGGAACCTGCAGTATCCTAGGTAGACACCAGAGGGAGAAAGATGTTACATGCACATGACCAAGACACTGACAAAACTTTATAGTTGGGAAATTGTATGTATAAGCCCAGAAAAGACATTCCCGTGGAGGGGTTGAGTGGCCCCAGAATCTCTAGCCAGGCTGATTGGTAAGTCTATATTAAGTCAGTCTGTAAAACTGTGAGATGGCTGTTTACACAAATGCACAATCTCAACAAAAAGTAACAAAGCACATGCACACACACATGTGAACACATACAGAGCAGGCAAATGTGGCCCAATCAAAGGAATAAGATAATTTTCCAGAAATCAACCTTTAGAAATGGAGATCTATGAATTACATGACAAAGAATTCAAAATAACAATTTTTTTTTTTTTTTTCAGTTTTTGGCTGGGGCCAGGTTTGAACCCGCCACCTCCGGTATATGGGGCCAGTGCCCTACTCCTTTGAGCCACAGGCACTGCCCTCAAAATAACATCTTAAAGCTTAATGCACTATGAGAGAACACAGTCAAATGAAATCAGGAAAATGATACACAACAAAGTAAGAATATCAACAGAGAGACAGAAACTATAAAAAAGTACCAAATAGAAATTATGGAGATGAAGAATACAATAATTGAATTGGAAAATACATCAGAGGAGTTCAAAAGCAGGTTTGATCAAGCAGCAGAATGAATTAGTGACTCCAAGCCAGTCATTTGATATTATCAAATCAGAGGAAGAAAAAGACAAAAGACTAAAGAAAAGTGAAGAAAGATTAAGAAACTTATGAGATGCCATCAGGCAATATATTCATTTGGGGAATTCTAGAAGGAGGACATAGAGGGAAAGCTCATAGAAGAGAGCTTATCTGAAGAAATAACAGCCCAAATTTCCCAAATCTGAGAAAGAAAATGGGACACTTAAATTCAAAAAGCTCAAAAGCCTCCAATTAAAATGAATTCAGAAGTCCAAATCAAGATATATTTCACCAAACTGTGAAAAATCAAAGAAAAAGAAAAAAAAATCTTAAAAGGAGCAAGAGAAAAGTAACTCATCACATACAAGGAAGCTTCCATAAGAATATCAATGGCTTTCTCAGAAGAAATATTGTAAGTCAGAAATAAATGGATGACATATTTAAGTGCTGGGAAATAAAACACAAAATAACTGCTAACCAAGGTCACTATCTATATACAGCCAGGTCATCCTTCAGAAATGAAAGATAAATAAAGACCTTCCAAGATAAAAATCTAAAAAGTTCTTCACCAATAGACCTGCTTTATAAGAATTGCTAAAGGCAATCCTTCAAGTTGAAACAAAACAATGCTAGTTAACAATACCAAGGTATATAAAAATATAAAGTTCTCCAGCAAAGGCAAATACAAAGCCTGACAATTGAGTTCATGACCTCATCCTAGAAAATACCACTACATATCTCATTGCTAAATATCACTATGATCACGTTTGAAGTCCTTCCCTTGGGAAGCTATGCAATGACACCAGCACCAAGTCTACCCTTCAAAATAATGCCTTTATTTCAATATTTTCTTTATCTCCACTGGGGACCAGATCAGGAGGGTAGGTTGGATGTCCAGATGTACTTATTTGTTTACTGGCTAAAAATTACTTTGAGTAATTTGAATTTTTTGACACATACATGCACGCAATATACTTTGTCTCTTTTGACGCATACATGCATACAATCAGGAAAACTATACACAAATAAAATAAGAATATCAACAGATCAGTAGAATATAAAATTTCTACTTAATAAAATAGTAAGTAGAAATATTAATAGAAATATTTTTCTACTAAGTAGTACAAAATCATACATTATCTTTGTGCAACTCCCCTTTACCCCAACTTTGCTCATCCCCCAGCAAAAAACTAGACATTTCAGTGTACTTTTTCTGATTCTCTAGGGAGACAAATATCTGTTACGGGAATCTGTTAACAGACTAATATTATTGTTAGTAAGAGTGGAGCACTTTCACATCAATAATTTAGCCTTTTAAGCTATCAGCATTGCTTGCAGAAAAATTGACTTGACCTTTGTCCGGGGGCTGCTGAGTCAGACTTTTTAATGATTTCTCACTTGCTGCATTCCCAATGCAGTTCCATGACCATGCATCTCAAGAGTAGAATCCTAAATTAGAGATTATTTGATAGAAAAATGAGACTTGTAAGGAGCTACATGATGAGGATTCAGAGGAGGTCATACAAAAATAATAAAAAGCTTCTCTACAACTTGTATAACTTTTAGTAAAATTTGTTCTTAAGACCACTGTGACTACTTGTACATATGACTAAAAATGCTTTGACACTCTTCTCATTGGGATGTAGGGGTGTGTGTTTCTTTTCTTTGAATCTGAGTGGGCATGTGTCTGCATTACCAACAAATTATGATAAAAGGACACTAGAATATTTCTGATGTTATGTCATAAAATGCCCTGAAGTTTCTGCCTTTTTGAAGGGGATATGCACTCCAGAGCCCTGAACTTCCTGTGAAAAATTAACTACCTTGAGACCATAGACACCTGTAAGCAATGAGTTTACATGATCTATGGCCATTTGTTATTGTAACATTTATAAATGTAAATGTTGGGGAAAAAAACCTATGATTTATGATTCACATATTGTAGGAGCATTCTTTTTATAAGAAGGCCTCTCAAACTGTAAAAACTTTAGCCTTATAAAACATGTGTCTACTGTGCCAATAAGCTGTGGTGTACCAGAGATCTCACAAGTATTCTCCATGGGCTGAGAACAATTAACAAACATCATCAAATATCAGAGAATATGAGGCAGAGAGAAAGAAAACCCATTCTTTTCACCATAAAGTCACTTTGAAATGCACTCACCCATCCATCCATCCATCCATTCATCCATCCATCCATCCATCCATCCATCCATCCATCCATCCATCCATCCATCCATCCATTTATTCATTCATTTAATAAGCATATACAGGCAGCAGCTATTAGCCAAGGTACTATAATGATACAGCTTGAATTAAGCATCCCCTCGGCTGGTTCCCATTTCTAGATTTGTGAAGGTGAGAGAGGCCTTGAGATGCAGAGAATAAAGGAAGCAGTGGGAGCTCTCTTCTAGGGAAGCATTCAGAATGCAATTAGAACTTCAATATGTAAACTTACCCTCCTCAAGGCTGATCAGAGGCACCATGTCTAGGCAATAGGTGATCTGTGTACTTTTGAGAACTATCTATTCTATTTTGATTCTCACATACTTATCAGAACTTCTCTTTCTAATGGGATTTTTGTCTCAAAAGATAGTATAAAAATTGAAGGCATTTATTTATTTATGTTTCATGTTAATTGATGTCCCACCAATTAAATTGAAGGCTTTAAAATCTACAAAAAAAATAGGCAACAAGAGAGACAGAGAAAGGTTGTGAGATCTTGAGTGAGGAGAAATGAATTTAGAGAATGAGAGAGAAGACAAAAAAATTAGACCATTTTTCTTTATCCATATACCTCACCTTAAAATGTTTAAAAAAATAAAAAAAAATAATTTAGTCCTATTTGAATCTCTCTAAACATAGAATGCATATATCATGGCTCTCAATGTGGGGCTCTCCTGGTCTTCTCCTCATCAGCTTTGAGCTGTGGAGCCAATCAGGAATGAAAATCTAAAGCTGATTTGATTAATAAACTAAGAATGTCAATTTTTACTATGTGCATGGTGTATTGACATTCCAATTACTTAGAACAATTTCCCATTTGTGTTTAAAATAAGTATAATATTTATTATTGTTCTGCCTTTTCTTCCGTATTTCCCCCCACTCCCAATTTTGAAAGAAGAATGAAGAAGTACTTTTTCCTAAATATGTGTACTCATTACCATTTTTGCTAAAGAGCAGTCAATGAAGATCTTTGATTATTATAAATCAAATAATTTTAAGGCATGAGAGTGGATTGACTCTTAGGCATATCTATCAAAAACTTATGTCAACGAAAGAAGATACAACAGTGGAGTCTAATGAACTTATTGTATTTGAAGCCTAATTTTGGTTGAATCAACTTACTGATAAAGAAACATGACTATGTCAAAGATGGATGAAGGCTGTGGAAATATGCATAATCATCATTATTTACCTATTGCACTTAGGAAGTGATTTAAGCAAAAATATTTTTCTGAGGTGAAGGTAGAATAGAAGTTCTTACATATATTGAGCATACAAGGTCTGACAATTAACTTTGCAAACTCATCCTAGAAAAAGTGCTACATAACTCTGTTGAATGTCACTACAGTGACCTTTGAAGTACTTCCCTTTGGAAGATATCCACTAATGCCCATGCTCAGTCTACCCCACAAAGTAATTTTGAAACTCTTTTCTGGAGTGACCTTTAGAACTATTATTGTACAATAGTCTGACAATTAAGTTTGAGAACTTGCCACCACTTACTTATGTTGGTAGCACTATACAAACAACTCAGTAAGGTTTCATAATCTTGGTGTATCAGTGTCTCACAGCTGTATTTGTGTTGACATGTGGTGGTATCTTGCTGAGTGGCCTGAGTGGTGTTCATTACTTTTGTTATGTATTTTTTGTGCCATACACATTACAGCTCTGATGATCATTGCAGAAAAGAGTTCCAAAAGTGCTTTCAAGGGTAGACCAGTTGCTAGTATTGGTACATAGCTTCCCAAGGGGTGTACTTCAACAGTCACTGTAGTGATATTCAGCAATGAGATATGTAGCACTATTTTAGGATGAGTTTGTGAACTTACTTGTCAGACCTCGTGTACTATTTTACTAAGTATCATACATATGCATTTGGTTCTCAAAACAAATTTTTGAGATAACTATTACGACTTCATTCTACATTTAAGAAAAAAACTCTAAGATCAGTGGATGGCCCTCCTAACTGAACAGAACCAAGTAAGTGGAGGAACAGGATTTCAAACCAGATTTGTATTACTATGGGATTTATTATTTTAACAGAACCACACCATTTAAAAAAACAAATAGAGAAAATATACAAACAGGGATTATCCATGAGCAATGTATGTAAACATTTGTAATATATATAGTCAATTTTTTATTGAACTACCAATGTTCATGACTGTTACATTTTCAAGTCCTCAAGTTTTGTGAATTTTGATACTTCTGTGAAAGCTTTAAAGAGCTGCACAAAACTTCAGAGAAACCTTAAAGGGTTGGTGTGAACTGGAAGCTGAACAGGTTGATTTTTCAAGAGTGTTGGGATAGAGTAAAGACTGATCCTGGATGGTTTATCAGACTGAAAGGGAATTGCTACAACTAGGTAAAAAGGAAAGCCAAGAAGATGCTGTCTGAGGTAAATGGAGATGGGGGGAGCAGACAGAGATAAAAGTAACCTAGACAGCTGGAGACCTAGATCCAGCTTTGGCAGAGTCAGAATCAGCCTCAGGTAGAGGTAGGAGGTGGAAGTAAGGAGTGAAGGGAAATAACTGTACTCAAGGTGGCATTAATACTCACCTTCCTGCCTACCTCACAGTGCTACTAACCATCTTTCCATGGCACCCACCAATGCCCAGTGCCCTGTCTCAAATGAAGGAAGCTAGGGGAGACCCAGGAACATGAAGTGTTGGAGAAGCAGCCTATGCCTTCTCTGGGCAGGACACAAATGTTCTGGTCCATGACAGCCACACAGAGGCAATGTCTTGCAGACACACATGGGAAGCAGGGAGATGAAAATTGTGAGACCTCCCAGAGTGCTAAGAAGCTCCAAAGCAAGTTTTTCAGACAGAAGGAGGATGATAGAGGACAGAGACATGGAAGAGCTCTTGTTACTCTTGATCTACCCCACTTCCATGTCTGGGGAAATGTAATCCACTTTCTAAATTTTAAGATGGTACTAAGCTTTTGCATCCCTCCTCCTAAAAGGGAGAATTACTTGGACAACCCCTTGCCTTCTTTCAAGGAGCCTGACAGATAAGGAGAGTTTAATGGGCAATAGTCCATCCCCCAATTGTCAATAACTGCAGTTTCATCTTCTGCTCTTGAATAAGACATCATAGGACTCCTCTATTTCTTTCTTTCTCCTTGAGCCATACGTAATGTAAGGTTTTACCCAGAGTTTGGAGTGGGTATAAATTCTGTGATAGTTTCTCCACAGATTGGGATTTGATCAAGAGATTAGTTGACAGAGAGTTCCAATTCACCAGATAGTAGTTCTGTATTATATTTGAAAAATGAAGGTTTTTCCCAGGCTGTTATTCATGGCTGACACTCAGAATAAAATGCAAATTTCAGACTCTTAGCCCAGTGCTGCCTGGTCTAATAAAAAAAATGCATTCATTATTGATTTGCCTTAAGGGGTAAAAAACATAATATAAAATAAGTCTCTCTTTGCCAATCCAGACATCAAAGATATGAAAACGCAATTCTGGGGAGAGCCTTAAAATGTAACAGTATTGAAATAAACAAGAATATTTCCATGTTTTCACAATATGCTGAGTTAAGGAACTAAAAATTTTAGAAAGACTCTATAAGTGTTGGAATTATAGATGAACATAATCCAATACTGTAATAAGTAGTTTCATCAAATGACTTTTATTTCAAAGGATATTTCAATAACCAATACAAAAGATTATCTTATTTTCTCTAAGGATACTTCAATCAGGCCACACTAGCCTCCATGGTGACTTTGTGTGAATTGGAAAAGGGTGCCCTTTTTGGGTAGAGACAGCTCATGTGACACTCAGCATATGATGGAGAGCAAAAGCTGGATTTCAGCTACCCTAATATCTTGACCTTAGTGCACTGTGGCATAGCTATATGCTCTGGTTAAGTTAACATAGGTTAAGAATCTATTCCCATAGTAGGGCTGAGTACATTGGATACTTTTTCTTCCATTCCTGAGATACTTTGCTAAAAAGAATATGTTCCAGCTCCATCCGTGTAAACACAAAAGAGGTAAAGTCTCCATCTTTCTTTAAGGCTGCATAATAACAGTTCGACCAAAATATTTCAGATTGTATATAAAACCAGCACATTGTACTCCTTGATTGCACTAATGTACACAGGTATGATTTAATAAAAAATTTAAAAATCCTCTCCCATTCTGAGGGCTGTCTACTTGCTTTACTTACTGTGTTCTTGG
>CAUYRH010161613.1:0-24514 GCA_963574655.1 Perodicticus potto
TCTTCATATAGTGATTAAAAGGCCATGAAGGCTATGTTAAATAGTCCAATGAAAATATTTCAGATTGTATATGAAGTCAGCACATTGTGCCCCATGATTGCACCAATGTACACAATTATGATTTAATAAAAATTAAAAAAAGAAAGAAATTCCAAGGAATTTACCAAAAAAACTAAAAAGCGAGTTTTTGCAAGGTCGTAGTATGCAAATCAATCACATATATACATACACACATACACACACACACGTGCACATGCACACACATATATACACTAGCAATAAATACTTGGACACTAAAATTAGGAATACAATATCATTTACAATAGCCTTAATAAAAAGAAATACTTAGGTATAAATGTACCAAAGCATATATAAGACTTGTATCCAGAAAACCACCTGATGTTGATGAAAGACATCAGACAGCATCTAAATCAATGCAGAGACACGTCATGTTTATGAGTTGGACAATTCAACAAAGCAAAGATGTCAATGTGCCCAAAATTGATATATGGTTATTACAACCCAATTGTCCCTTGGTGCCTGCATGGGATTTGTTCCAGGTCACCCTATACCAAATTCCCTGGATGTTCAAGAATATTAATAAAATGACATAATATCTGCATAAAACCAATGCACATTCTCCCATATATTAATACTTTAAATTACCTCTAGCTTACTTATAATACCGCATACAATGTAAATGCTATGTAAATAGTTGGTATTCTCTGTTTTTTCACTTTTTATTGTTGCATTACTGTTGATGCTTGGTTGAATCCATGGATTGAAACCAATGACTATGGAGGGCCTATCAAAATCTCAGCAAGATATTTATAGATATTTTTGCAGATATTGATAGTGTTATTCTAATATACTATATACAGGAAGGCAAAGGAACTAGACTTGTTAAAATAACTTTCAAAAAGGAAGAATAAAGGGAAAGGAAACCAAATATCAAATTTTAAGTCTGATATAGCGACAGTGTTGGCAAAGGACAGACCAGCAACAGTATAGACAGCCGAGAAACAGACCCACACATTGCTCTAGTTGAGCAGACTTTTCTCAATGGTGAACAGATATATGAAAAAATGCTTAATGTCAGAGAAATGCATATCAAAACCATAATGAGATGCCACCCTATATAAGTCAGAATGACTATTAGTAAAAAGACGAAGAAGGAGAGGACACAGAGAAAAAGGAGCTCACATACATTTAGTAGGAACGTGAACTAGTACAGCTGCTACAGAAAACAGCATGAAGAGTTCACAAGAAACAAAAAAGTAGAACTATACCACTTGTTCTAGCAATCTCACCATTTGGTGTCTCCCCCAAGGAAAGGAAATCAGTATATCAAAGGGATACCTGCACGCAAACATTTACTGAAGCACTGTTCATAATAGCAAAGATATGGCATCAACTTGAGTGTCCGTCAACAGATGAATAGATACAACAATGTGCTATAAATGTACTATTCTGCTATAAAAAGGAATGAAATCATGTCATCTGATGCAACATGGGTGAACTTGGAGGTCATCATATTAAGTGAAATTAGCCCTTCACGAACAGACAAGTATCTCCTGTTCTCACTTATATGTGGGAGTTAAAAAATATGGACACATAGAGGAAGAGAGCGGAGAAATAGATCCCAGAGACGGGAAAGGATGAGTGGAGGGCAGGCAGGAGGATGAAGAGAAATGGGTTAACGGGTACAAACAGAGTAAGATAGAAGGAATAAATCCCATGTTTGATAGCAGATTAGGATGACTATACTTAACAAAAACGTATTTTAGTTGGGCGATGGCCACCTGAGTACCCTAATTTGGTCACTATCACTATGTATTCTATACATGTGATGAAATTTCTTCCATAAATTTGCACAAATAAAGAAAAAATGTTCAATTGATTTCTTTTGGTAATAGCTTAATGGGGATATACAGTTCACACACCATACAATTTCCCTATTCAAAGTATAACATTCGGTGATTTTTAGTATATTCAGAGTTGCACTATCATTGCCACAATCAATTTCAGACCTTTTTTATCACCCCCCAAATAACTTCATACCCTTTATCAGTGACCCCCATTTCTCTCCAACTCCCTCTCCTCCTACCAGCTCTAGACCAACCAACAATCTACAAGTAAATTTGCCTATTCTGGGCATTTTGTGCCCAGTTGATTTTTAACAGATACAAAAGCAGTTCAATAGAGGAAGGAAAGACTTTTCAGTAAATGATGCTGGCACAAGTGGGTATCTACAGGCAAATATAAACAAACCACAGCAAACCGATCTTGGCCTAAGTTCCATACCTTATGCAAAATTCAACTCAGAAATGAATCATGGATTTAAATGTATTTTAATAAAACAAAGATACAAAAGTTTTACCAAAATAAATAAATAAATAAAGGAGAAAATCTTTGAGATCTAGGGACAGGCAAAGAGGTTTCAGACTTGACACCAAAAGCATAATATGTGAGAGGAAAAATTAATAAATTGGACTTAATGGGGTGGCACCTGTGGCTCAAAGGAGTAGTGTGCTAGCCCCATATGCTGGAGGTGGTGGGTTCAAACCCAGCCCCGGCCAAAAACCACAAACAAATAAAAAATAAATTGGACTTAATGAAAATTAAAATGTTTTCTTCTACAAAAGCCCTTGTTAAGATGCTGAAAAGACAGGCTCCAGAGTTGGGGAGTATAAATGAAAGGCACATTTGCAGCAAAGTACTAGTATCCAGGATATATGAGGAACTTCCAAAACTCAACCGTAGACAAGTAAATACTCAAAATCCAATTAGAGCATGGGCAAAAGATATAAATAGACGTGTCACAGAGGAAGATACACAGACGGAAAATAGTGTGTCAACAGTCGCTAACACCGTCAGCCACTATGGAAAGGAAAATTAAGACCACAATTTTATCACCACACACCTATTGGGATGGGTAAAACAAAATAGTGATAACACTAAAAGCTGATAGTGATGTGGAGAAATTGGATCTCTCGATTCTTGCTGAGGGGAAAGTAAAACGTTACAGCCACTATGAAAACAATTTGGCAGTTTCTTTAAAAACTAACCATGCAAC
Organism: Perodicticus potto; assembly: GCA_963574655.1. Classification (NCBI taxonomy): domain Eukaryota; kingdom Metazoa; phylum Chordata; class Mammalia; order Primates; family Lorisidae; genus Perodicticus; species Perodicticus potto. The sequence goes on from CAUYRH010161613.1 coordinate 3,077, forward strand.
TACCATAGTAAGACCCAGCAATTACACTCTTGGGGACTTAAGACAAATGTTCTCAAAAAACCCTGTACACTAATGCTTATAGTACCTTTGCTCACAAGAGCCAAAACTTGGAAGCAACCCAGATGTCACAGACTGTGTCCCATAAAATATCACTCACAGTAAAAAGGAAGGCCCAGTTAATACACACAGTAACTTGGCTGCATCTCCAGAGAATTATGCTCAGTGAATAAAAGCGAGTCACAAAAGGTTACAGAAGAGGTCTGACAATTAAGTTCACAAACTCATCCTAGAAAAAGTGCTGTATACCTCACTGCTGAATACCACTATGGTCAGCTTGGAAGTGCTCCCCTCGGGAAGCCTTACAAGCTATGCACTGATGCTAGTGCCTGGTTCACCCTTCAAAGCAGTTTTGGAACTCTTTCTGGAATGGCCTTCAGAGCTATGGTCCTACAAAGGTCTGATAATTCAGTTCGTGAACTTGCCAGCGTGCACTTATGTTGACAGCACTGTACAAACAATTTGGTAAGGCTTCCTAACCTTAGCGTAGCAGTCTCTCACAGCTGTGTTCATGTTGGCATGTGGCAGTGTCGTGCTGAGTGGCATTCTTGTGTTTTTGTGTGGGGTACGATGACAGCTCTGATGGTCATTCCAGAAAGAGTTCCAAAATTGCTTGGAAGGGTGGATGAGGCTCTGGCATCAGTGTGTAGCTTCCCAGGGGGAGTACTTCAAAGGGCACCATAGTGACGTTCAGCAGAAGCCCTTTTTCTAGGACGAGTTTGTGAACTTAATTGTCAGACTTTCATATGGATGATTTCTTAAATATAACATTTAAAAGTAACAAAATGTTAGAAATGGAGCCTGGATTAGTTATTGCGGGGGTTAAGGAGCAGGCGGGGTGGGAGGGTGGTGAGAGTGGATATAGACCATCAACACGAGGGGTCTCTGGGAAACTGGAAATGTTCCGACTCTATAATTTTGCAAGTTATTAACTATTAGGGGAAATAGGGTAAAGGGTAGGTACCTGGAATCTCCGGATTATTCTTTACCACTATGTAATCCATATTTATGTCAAAATAAAAAAATCAAGAAGAAAAGACTATATACAGAATCATTCCACTTATAGGATGTTCTTGAAAAAAACAAAGCTATGGAGACAGAGAAAGATGAGAGGTTTTCGGGGTAGGAGCGGGTGAGGCCATGGCTGCAAAGGCGCAGTGGGAAGGACTTTTGCCAGGGTGATGGGACCGTTCTGTACCCTGCTTGTGGTGATGGTTGCTTGAATCAATAGATTTAAATTCACAGACCTCTATACCAAAAAGAGAGGTAATTTTGATGTGCAATCATTGAAAAATAAAGGAAGATTATTAATAACATACGCAACTCATTTGTTTTTGCAGAGTTTGAGTGAGTTTGGTTGGACAGTAACAACCAAACTCCAGTTTAAATTTGCCTAACTCTTTCTAGTTTTGGAGGACGTCCAGTGTAGTTCACTGACAAGAATACCAAGTTTAGGATCAGAAGGTTCTTCCGGTATCGTAGCTCGTCCCCACCGTTTGCCAGGCATGGAGATCTTCATTGTTTTCATCTGTGTAATGGGAATTCTAACCAGTTCACGGGGTTGTCTGAAGGCTTAAATTGAACCACAGAGCCTGTGGTTGGTATAGGAGACCCTAAAATTTGGAGGGATGGAAGCATTTTTTTGTTTTTTTTTTTTGGAGAAAATAAATTGCATGCTTTAAGCATTGTTGTATAACTATTTTAAAAATATATACTTAAACATTATCGTGATCAATACAATAAAAAAACATAGAGTTGGCTTTATACGTTCATGTATTTTTTGATGTATGGAAAGTAAAGATAATGTTTTTCTAATGTGAAGGGTCTATATTTAAAAGTATAAAGCATAGGCTCGGCGCCCGTAGCCTGGTGGTTACAGAGTCAGCCACGTACACCGAAGGTGGAGGGTCCGAACCCGGCCTGGACCAGCTAAACAACAATGACAACTGCAACAAAAACTAGCCAGACATTGTCATGGGCGCCTGTAGTCCCAACTACTTGGGGGACTGAGGCAAGAGAATCGCTTGAACCCAAGAGTTTGAGATTGCTGTGAGCTGTGACACCACGGCATTTACCAAGGGTGACATAGTGAGACTCTGTCTCAAAAAAAAAAAAAAAAGAATAAAGCATAAAGGATCTTTAGACTTCAAGATATTGGAAATGAGTATGATAGCATCTGGAACGTTACACAGCTGCTCAGCACGGGGCAGATGTCTTTGGTAGTGACAGCAGCAGTGACAGCAGCAGCCCTGGTGATGGCAGTAGTAGGGATCACAGAAGTAATAGTTGTCATCCCCATAGTGTTTCTGGTGCATTATTTTATTTGACCTTCACTTTTGAGGGGCAGAGGGCAGAGGTCCCGAAGCCCAGTTTAAGGTGAGAATGTGAAGGGTTGGAGAGGATGTCTCCTTTTCCACAATCTTGCAGTTTGAAGTCGCCATACCCGGAAACAGGACCGAGGTCTTCTAATTCTGAAAGCATGACCTAGAAGCTCCAGGGAAGGAGGCTACCTTCGTGATCAAGGGATGTTTTTTGCACCTCTAGAGAGAAAAGCACGTCACTAGTTACTGATCCTTTGGGGGTCCCGCAGCGTGGCTCAGCAGGACACGGCAACACCGTGAGGGGCTTCCTGTCTGCTACATTGGCTTGGGCAAGTAAAGCGGTTTGTGAGGCCAGACTGGGACTCAACCCAGTGGTCAGGTCTGCCTTCACACCCCTGATCCCTCTCCCTCAGGCTGTGCTGGCAGCTGGTCCAGGCCCTTCAGTGGGGTTTGCACTGGCCAGACCCTGGGGCGAGTCAGCTCTCCCCCAGAAAGGATACTGCTATGGGGGGAGGGCCCTGGGTCCCAGTGCTACTTCACTCAACAACTCCAGTAAAATGGGGGGCCAGACTAGTGCTACCAGCAGCTAGATGCTGACACCTGATCTGAGGGGACCACTGTAAGCACCCCAAGAGGAAAGCTGGGCCTGGCCACCCGCTCTGTGCTCAGACATAAGAGAAGGCACAGCCCGGGAGAAGAGTGGGTAACAGAGGGAATGCCGTGTCATCTGATCTGTAGCTGATTAATCCTTTGAAAATGTGCTCTGGGGACATGTCCGTGAAGGACGTCACTGAGGTGGGGGAAGAATGCAGCCTGTTGTCTGGGCCCAGGACACAAAGGCCTGTCTGTGCACACGTGGGCACTCCCGGTCCAGGCCGGATCAGCTGCTCTTGTTTCCTCCTTCACCATTACAATACAACTACAGAGTTACAGTCTGCCCTTCAGCCCCCGCCCCGGGAGGACTGGGCAACGGGGATTTCTGCCCACTGGGTGCCCGCTGAGCACAGCCAGCAAGATCAGCCTCCCGGCCCACTTGGCTCCTGAAGAGTCTAGAGTTCCAGCAGCCCGTGGCTCCCTGCCCTCATTTAGTGCCCTCTCTCGTCTTCCCTTTCTCTTGCCCTCCCAGGCACATGTGTGACTGGCAGATCCAGGGTGATCTGGACCTGCCGATCCCTAGGGAGCCAAGCCCAGAGGCCTGAGCCATTCCCACATGGGCCGCAGCCAGCGTGGCCCAAGGTCACTCTAGAAACAATTTACTCGGGTATCAGAGTGGCAGCTGCCCTGGCCCACCACTCTGATCCCTAGGAAACTGGGCACGGGACATTCTCCTGGACAGAGTCCCTGCCAATGCCCAGCTAGGAGCCAGTGTGGCATCAGGATCAGAAAGCCTGGGATGTCACATGGACTTCAACATTATGGGTTACAGAAATGTCACTGGCCTCTATGAGTCTAAGTTTCCTCATGTATATAAAATGAGTATAATAGTTATTCCTCCAGAGAGTTCCCTGAGCATTCAGGCAGTGCTTAGGAATGGGGTAGAATAAAGTAAGCACTGAAACCAGGCACACACGCGCGCACACACACTGGGTGATTCGTTTGTACATCAATTACTGAGCGCCTTCTATGTTCAGACACTGCGCTAGACACTAAGAAACCAGTGAACAAAACAGACAGGAATCTCTGTCTTCCTGGAATGCAACTTCTAATAATAAAGGTAACAGGCAAGGTGAGTATACAGTGTGTCAGGAGGTGCTAAGGCCTGCCGGGAAAGGGCAGAGCAGGGTAAGAGGAACCACGAGGTGGTCCTGGAAAGGCCCAATATGTAAGAAGTGGTCAGGAATTGAGCCTAATTGAGAAGCTGACTTTATGTAGAGACTTGAAAGAGATGAAGGAGAGAACCAGGCAGAATTGGGGGTGAGAAGAAGGCTCTGGGCAGAGAGAAGAGCTCTGCAAAGTCCCCAAGGTGGAGGTGCACCTGGCGCCTCTGCAGAATGAAGGTGTTGTGCTGAGGTCAGGGATGATGGCAGCCAGATCATGGATGGCCTTTGTACTCCTGCTACCAAAGTACATGGACCAAGAAGCTTCTGCAACAGAATTACACCGAGTCTGGTGGCCAGAAGTCCTTCTAAAGTATTGGGTCTCTGAATCTCCCGACAGGTTTCTTCTAATCACTCTGCAGGACCCTTCCTTTTATCACTGCACCTCCACGGATTGCCAAGCTCCATGGCTGGGCTCGCCTGAGCTTCCCTCCCCTGCCACCCTCCTTTCTTTCTTCACCGCCCAGGCTACTCCGGCCTCAGCGATTTCTTGTCTTATCCCTGCTTATCTGCAGCATTCCTGGGAGATCAGTGTACATCTTATAGCCCTAGTCCTTCCTGCCCTGAGCACCTGCGAACATATATGCCCTTATCTCTGTCCTCCTCGACCTCACAAAGGCCCCTTCCTGCCTCTGGTTTCATTCTTGCTGAGTTGCTTGGCTCTGCCCTGTACCAGCTAAACCCAGCCCACTCCTTCTGTGGATGGGCATTTGTAAAAGGATCAACTCTAGAAATCAATTCCATTATTACAAAAACAGTCATAAAACTCAGTGTTAGTGATGGTCTCCTTGGGATTGGTCATAGTACTCATTGTTATAAATAATTAGGAAAGTAATTTGGCAGTTTATATGAAGTATGCCCTTTGATTTGGGAATCTCACTTTTGAGAGTTTAGCTAAAAAAAAGAAATCAGAAGAGGAAAACACTTCATATAAGTGAAAATGTACATCACAGAAATTTATAATATGGAATACCTGAAAATACAGCAATAACTAATATGTATTTATTATTTATTATGTACCAGACAGTATTAATCAAGTTCTTTATACAAGATGCCCATAAAGTTCGTGCACACTCTCTTAATTGCACATGATCTTTTTATGGCCACCCTATATTTGTTATTTCATATAATCCTCATCACATCTTTATAAGATAAGAATAGCTATTATCTGGTAGGAACTGCAATTACCCTATAACTCCTAACTCCTTATAATTTCTTCAGGCACCTCAGAAGTGGGCAGGATGCCGCTGTTTGGCTCACTGGCCTTGGGGAGTGCTTATAGCTAGGCCAGTTCTATTATTTTGTGCCCAGCCATTTCCTTCCCCTGCCCCTCTCCCTCCAGTAACTACTCAACAACAGGGTAAGGGCTAAAACATAGCCAGTTAATAATATGAATCACTACTGAGCAGGCTTTTCCCCGCCCTCCTTATAAAGTTGGGCTTGTGAATCTGGCAGGACTTTAAGTGATTTGGTTTGATTTTTGTAATTGAAAACATTGGGGGAGGGGAATATAATTTTAATTTCAGCTTCTTGTTTAAACTTTAAGATCTTCTGGATCCTGGTCCAGATCTGGTAAGAAAGTACCTAGCTCTCTGGAGTTTCCTTCCTTCCTTCCTTCCTTCCTTCCTTCCTTCCTTCCTTCTTTCCTTCCTTCCTTCCTTCCTTTTTCTCTTTCTTTCTCTCTTTCTATTTCTTTTTTTCTGTTGCCTGGGCTAGAGTGCAGTGACATCATCATAGCTCACAGCAACCTCAAACTCGTGAGTTCAAGCAATCCTCCTGCCTCAGCCTCCCCACACTACAGGCACCCACCACCATGCTCGGCTAATTTTTCATTTTTTTAGTAGAGACAGGGTCTCATTCTTGCTCAGACTGGTTTCAAACTCCTGAGCTGAAGGGCTCCTTCTTCCTGGGCCTCCCAGAGTGCTGGGATTAGAGGGTGAGCCCCTGAACCTGGCTCATCTCAAGCTCTTTCACTGCAGATCTTATAACATGTATCCTAAGTCTTCAATCCCAGTGTTGCTTAGCTCAGGGCTGTGAAAGGCGATGGCAAGAGACACTCTCCAGGTTAGGACAGTAGTGCTGAAACTCATCCCCTCCCACCACTTTTTAAAAAATATATTTTTTAATAGTTACGAACTCCTCACATATTAAGCCAAAAATTGAGCTTTCATCAGCCTGTCTGGTAGCTCCCATCCACAAGCTAAACACTGGGTTCGTCCTCTGACAAACTGCCTGGGTTTCCTCACCTGGAATGGGAGTGGTCGTCCAACTTCATAGGCTTGCTGTGACCGTGACAGAGAACTAGGCCATGGTGCCTGCTATAGCGCTTGGCACAGGGATGGCCCTCCGTATGCCTGCGTGCGTTCACTCACGCACTCATTCAGCCTTCCTCTCCTTCATTATCAAGTTGCGAGGAATGAGGACGCAAAGCCCTGAGCTGTCCCCTCCCCTGAGAGTGGCTGCTTAATGTGGAAGCCTGGCCAGGAAGCAGAGCTTGGCTTTGTCATGGCTATGCTTGGCACCCTTCCCTGCCACAGCTGGCTGTCTTCAGCCAGGGGTGCAGGGAGGGAGGGACGGTCCAGGAGGGAGCTGGGAAGGGGTGAAGGAGGAAGCGCTGGCCCCTCATGGAGGATGCTTTGATATGTATGAGGCCACAGAGAGGATTGTGCTTTATTAAGCTGCTTGGGTTTTAAGCTAGTAAAATCTTTACCTTTTTGCTTTTTTTTTTTTTTGGGTAGGGGCAAAAAAAAAAAAAAAGATCTATATTGATTGAGTACATGCATTTTGAAGGCAAGGAATTAACTGTCGTTTTAGGAATGATTATTGCCCACTGGGACTCAGAACATGCAAAATCACAACCCCTTCAGTGGCTAAGTGTTTTGAACAGGAGTGGCTCGGTTTTCCTAAAGAACGTTGCTGCTCAGGTAGGTTAATTCTCTTTCTAGTGGCGCCTCTTCTTTTCCCCTCTTCTCGACACTGACATCCCTGACTCGTCACCCTTCCTCCAGACATCAAGCCACCCTTGAAATGGCTGGAGGGACAGCAGAATTCCTAGAGATGGCGTCCTAAGGGACAGCCAGAGTCACTCAATCACTTGACAAGTAACTTTGGAGGCAGGTGCTCGTCCTTGTCATGGGAGTTGCCGTTAACACGGCTGAATGGGTGTGTCTCTGCTTCGTGGAACTTCTCGTGGAGGGAAGCAGTCAGTGGTTACCCAAACAGATAATTTCGAAGAGATAAAGGTGCTGGGAAGAGGAGCATACGAGGCTTTGGTGGGGTAAATATTGTGACCTTGGGCACAGGGGATATAGGAGGTGAAGCCAGGACCCCCCAGGCCATGCCAATCTGATGCTGTAAGTCACACTCCTGGCTGTGCCCAGCCAGCACTCTCGCTCCCGGGGAGTAGGGATGAGAGCCTACCTTTGCATCGCGTTTTATATTCTCCCAAGTAATTTCCAGCCCATCACCTCATTTCACCTTGGGACATTATTATTTTCAGCTTCTCCTCTGAGACCTGCTGCGAATGCAAAGGAAAACGGCAGAAGCAGATTCTCTAGCAATGGAGCCAATTAAGCTTTCTGCAAATGTAGAGCAGTTAAATCCCCATGACATGAAGGACCAAGAAAAGCCTTGAGTTGGCCATGTCTAGAGCAAAATGTTGTGGGCTGGAATTTAAACAGGCAAAGGTCTTTTCTTTCTCCTCCTATGACTTACAGAAAGAAACTAATCCTTGATCAGTCTCTCCAATGGGAAAGGAGTGTTTAATAAGGGTCGGCCCCAGTGTCCCTAGGTGCTGCGGAGATGTTACAGCTGCACTCTGCCCGCCCAGCCTCTCCGGGGAAGAGCCCCTTCCTCTGGAGTAGAACGATGCTCACCCCTTCAAGCTCCCAGGCTTAGCAATAGGGTCGACTGTTTGCAAAATACTTTGGCATATTTGATATCATTTGATGTCCGTATCAAACGAGTAGCATGTCATAGCTTTGTAATTTTCAGATGGGGACACTTGAGGGTCAGGCTGACTCCAAGCTGAGGGCTACTGATTCAACATATTTGGGCTGGTTTTCAGGCAAGTTGGGTCTTGTGGCCGACACCACGTCTCCTCCTTGTTCCACACTGCTGCACTGCCGTGGAAAGGACATTTGCTTTGTGGCAGCTCAGGAAGGAACGAGATCTAAAATGTAGTAGGTACTAACTCGCCTTCTAAAGCAGAGGACACTGGCGTGGGAGTGTTGGGCGGTGTAACATTTTCTTGACAGATGGGGGTATTTTTGTGAACACAGAACTCTTGCCTCTGCCCGGCGATGTGCCCATGTGTCACTTTTTTCTGCTCCACCTTTGATGTTCCTGGGCCTGCTCAGCACTTATCCTCACTTTTTATTTTGGGGCTTCCAATCAGAAGATGCTTATTATAAATTGTTGGAGGCAAAACCAGTAGGAGTCTAAATTGCTACAATCCTTCCGAGGGGCAATTAGGCAACAAGTTTAGGATGCTTTAAAAATGTTCATGATTTTTGAGCCTGCAATTCCATTTCTGGGACTGTAGCCTAAGAAAATATTCAGAAGTGAGCAAAACTATTTCTGTGTAAGATTATTTACCATGGCATGATTTATAAATTTAAAACTTGAATGCAACCAATATAAGGAACAACTGGAGACTGATTAAATAAAATACATTCCGTCCACGTGATAGACTACTATACAGCTATTGAAACTACAAAAAACAATCTAATAGCAGTATGATATATTCATAATGTGTTAACCAGGTTTTAATATACCATGCACACTACAATAACAATTTTGAAAAAAGTAATAAACACAAATGAAAAACAACAGGAGAATAGATAGCAATATTTTGTAGGAATTAATTTCTGAGTGTGGGGTTATGGGTAGTTTTTATTTCTGTTTTGATGTTATTGTATTTTCTACATTGAACATGTACTACTTCTGAAACTTAAAAGGAAACACACACGCATATAATTTAGGCATGAAGTCTTGTCTCCATGTTAAATAGCTTGTGGATGTGCTGGGCCAGAGCCAGGGTTATCTGCCTGTATATTAGACCTGACCGTGACCTGAGGCAAAGAAAACATTTTTGCTGATTTCTGAATTGGGGGCCATGTTCAGAAGGTTTTAGGAAAGCTATTAAAGAACTGTTCTCCTCCTGAAGTATTTTAGTCTTGTTGGGAAGAAAAGAGCCCATTTGACTAGGAGCGAGTACAGGAAGGAGGGGGTGTCCTATGGGCCCCACAGTGAGGAGAGGTGAGGGCTGTGTGTGGGCAGCTGAGCCTTGCAGGGCAGATGGAAAGTCAGTGGGAGGAGGAAGGGGGCGGGCTGACCCCTGCCTGGGCAGCAGGAGGCGTTTCCTTCTGCTCCTTCCCTAGAAATCTAAGCCGCCTGTTATAACTCTGCTCAGACCAAAGAACCCTAGAAGCTGTGCCCGGGTTGGTCGGGGCATGTGTTGCCAGGCCATCAGTGAGAAGCCTGGGCCGGCCTGGTGTGCTACTGGGGCTCCCACAGAAGAGCGCAGCCCTGCCTGTTGCCACCTGTCCCGCTGCTGCTGCCCTTAATAAATCTGGGGTCCAATTGCAAAAGGGTGCTGTTCTGCTGCACAGCCCCGTGCAGCCCGGTGGGAGCCTGGGTGGTGCATGAGGTGTAGGCTGAGCAGCCCAGGCCTCGCAGTGACATCTGCTGCCCGTCCCCATGGGCTCTTTACTGCTGATATTAACACTCAGAACCTGGGTGGCAGCAGGCTCGCTGGAACACACGTGCACAAAGGATGTGCCCCAGGCTGTCACCTCCACCCTCCACATACACACAGCCAGGCCCTGTACTCCTGACCATCCCATGGATTGCTGCGGCGGTGGGAACATCTCCTGTCCCCTCTCATCCTCATCCCACAGCCCAGCTCAGAGATGCCGTCCAGTGAAGACCCATCCGGGCTAACTGGGCTCCCGACAGCGTCATCAGCCCAATTGTGGGGACTTCCCTGATCCCAGAACTTGCTGAAGCAGGACAAGCCTCTGTCTTCCTGGGGGACTTGGGGAGGTACGCTTCACTCTGCCCACCTACCGCAGCTGCCTCAGTTTAATAAGGACCATCAGGCAGGCAAAATGATGGACCCTAGCCTTCCCTCAACCTAAGTAAGTCGCGAAGAGAATCGCAGCGAGGTTTAACTGCCAATGGCAGTTGTCAATGTTGGCCTATTTTTTAATAACCTCTCATATCTTTGAAGAAAATGAGATGTCTTTTATTCACGCATTCATTCAACAGATGTTTATTCGTGTTAGGAGACATGGGGGCGAATAAGATAAGCCCCAGCAGTTCTTCTACTATGCACATGCCCAAGACAGCTGAAACATACATCCACACAGAGACGTGTGCACAAGTGCTCATGGCAGCATTATTCATAATGGCCAAAAAAGTGGAAACCACCCAAATGTCCATAAGCTGATGAATGGATAGATAAAATACGAGTATACCCATAAGGGAATATTACTCAGCCATAAAGCTAACACGTGCTACAGCTTGGATGAACCTTGCAAACTGTATGTAAAATAAAAGAAGCCAGACCCTGAAGGTCTCACTGTGTGATTCTGCATCTATGAGAAGCTCAGAATGGGCAGATCTTTATAGATTTCTACAGATAGAAAGTAGATTAGTGGTTGCTAGGGCCGAGGAGGTGGCAGGAAGGACTGAGGAGCTAAAAGGAATAGGATTTCTTTTGGGGGTGATGAAAATGTTCTAAACTTAACTGTGGTGTGAGGGCAAGTAGGGTTCTTACCTCTGTGGATTCAGCTTCAGGTTAGGGGCACGGGAGCATCACTCAATTGGCTGGGCTCTGCCCTCATTGTTCCCTGTGGCTGATGGCCCACAGGTAGCCTGGACTCCCGGTGGGCTTGTTGCAGTGGCTGCTGGACTACAGCAAAGTCTTGGTTTTCGCAGATGAAGTCGAAAGCATGAGGTCAGACTACACACAGGACAGTGATTCCTGTAATTGCTAGAAAACCAGGCTATCGTAGGCATCTGCTCCTGCCTCTTCAGGGCGCTTGATGTGTGGCACTGGTGGCAAAGACAGATGGTGTGACCTGATAGAATAACCTTCTGCTCCATAGATTCCCAGGACCCTCAGTCCTGCAGTATATCTGGACTACCCAATGCAATCCAGCCTCCCCCTCCCCAGCGCAATTCAGCCTCCTCCTCCCCAGCACAATCCAGCCTCCCCCTCTCCAGAGCAATCAAGCCTACACCTACCCAGAGCAATCCAGCCTCCTCCTCCCCAGCTCAATCCAGCCTCCCCCTCTCCAGAGCAATCCAGCCTCCTCCCTACCCAACACAACCCAGCCTCCCCCTACCCAGTGCAATCCAGCTTCCCCTTTTCTAGCACTACCATCCCAAGCAATTCCCCCTTCCTCTAAACACTCCTGCATTTTCCTGCCATCATCTATTTGTTCACATGGTTCCCCCTGCCTTAAATGCCCTCTCTCCATCACTCCTTGTGACAACTCTACTCTTTTTTCAATATCTGGACCAAATGCACCTCCCTCCACCTACCACGTGTTCCCACGCCCTCTCCTTTCCTCCCACCAGCCGGTGTCAGGAGTTCCTCCACAACTCCCACCCCCAGCCATTATCCTTTGTGGCTGAGTGACAGGTGACACCCTGCACATCTTCCTATGGCGGACATTGCTGTCCCTCCCAGGGATGTGAGCTCCTGAGGCAGGGATGCTGTGTGATGCCAGTATGTTTCCTCTCTGGTGCTCCCACACAATGTCCGACACATAGCGTGATTACAGTAGAAGCATTGTTCTAACCAGGTTAGCTGCATTCTGCAGAAACTCAGCTTATAGGAATTCACCATTAATGAATTTGAAACTCAGGGGATTGATTGCACGGCTGGTAGCTGTTTGCAGCATTTTTGGCTCCCTCAGTCCATTTGTTCTCTTAGGGCTGCATTTGGGGGTCAGTCTCTGCCTCTCAGCATCATCCTGACCTTCCTTCAGATCAGCTAGCACATTGGTACACGCCAGCCCCTTCCGCAGGGCACTCTGGGAGCAGCTTGGCGTCGTCACTGGGAGTGCTCAGAGGACTGCGGAGGGGGCTGCTGAAACCGAGAGAATTTCAGTTCATTATGTTCTGTTCAGTTAAGCCATCAGTGATGTTTCTTCTTTAGACCTTTAGGTTTTCTGCCAAATATAAAAATATTCTAACCATTTGCACCCATATTGGTGAACTGCAGAGAACAACATGATGAATCTTTTCAGCAGGAAACTGTTGTTTTTCCTCTGTATGATTTGTAAAGGTCGGTTGTACTTTTGCACAGAATTTTATCATGTGTTAGTGCCAATTTGTTTTCCAGAGGAGCACATCTCCAAATTTATAATGAAAGGCAAGCAAAGTAGGACATCATGGCCTTGGCTGGACACCAAGCGATAGCTAATTTTGCAGCAGAGAAGACAAAATAACAAGTCCCTGGATTGCAGTTTTGGTCTCTCCTTCTGTTCTCCCCCCAAATTGTTTAAATCGTAAACTGCTGTCTTAATCTTAATTATTAGTTAATGCAAGTACGTATTTTAAAAGTACAATTTTATGTTTTAGATTTTAAATGTCATCCTGGGGTTGGCAAAGACCTTTGTGCTGCTGAACAGTGATTAAGGCAGAATAGCGGTTAAATGAATTTATGGTTCATGTAGCCAAATGGACTGGAAGAACAAAGAGAAGTCTCGTTGATCAACTGCTACCCTTTACGGGTTATGCTAGCCGCAGGGAAGAGCACATCCATTTTGCAGAAGGAGTTACGCTTGTATCTATTTTATATTTACTCCATTAATTGTGGAGTCTGAGATAAGGAATGACGTAGGTCCAGGAGCCATTCTGGAATTTGCTTCTAAAACAAATGAAGATCTTAATTGATCCAGGATACAAACTTTGCACAGCCCAACAAAGCTCCCGCCTGTGCCCATCCCTCCTCCTGCTTGTCCTTGGCTGCCCAGACCCGTTACACCATGGAGACTCTACCTTGCACCCACACTCCTACCTCCCTTCTCTAGGGATTCTCATCTCTGCTTCAGCCTGCAAGGGTACTAATGGGTTAATTTATTCCCCACATGCCGTATTTTTTCAAATTGAAGATGACATTGATTGCAAGATGCTACATTAGTTTATGTACCACCACCATCACCACCACACACACAAACAATTATAATCGCAAGAATCCAGGGATTTTATTAGGGCCTAATTTTATTTATTTATTTATTTATATATTTATTTAATTTTTGAGACAGAGCTTCAAGCTGTCACCCTGGGTAGAGTGCCGTGGCTTTACAGCTCACAGCAACCTCCAACTCCTGGGCTTAAGCGATTCTCTGGCCTCAGCCTCCTTAGTAGCTGGGACTATAGGTGCCCCCCCACAATGCCCGGCTATTTTTTGGTTGTAGTTGTCATTGTTGTTTGGCGGGCCTGGGCTGGATTAGAACCCATCAGCTCTAGTTTTTGTGGCTAGCACCTTAACCGCTTGAGCTACAGGAGCCGAGCCTAGGGCCTAATGCTAAATATATTTAAAAATAATACAATGTGAGCCTTCAAATCAATTAAATGACTTTGAGTTTTGAAGGGAGCCTTTTTCAGGCACCTTAGTGACTCCAATGGTGGGCATCAGGCATCTTAGCAGGCAGGCGGAGAGACGGGTTTCGAGTCAGATGGTGCTACGTTACAACACAATCGCACCATGTATTTCTATTCCTATTCTATCAGCAGTGGGACTGGTCATAGGTGTGGAGATCCAGAATATAACAAAATGAAACAGACACACCAAAAAACATGTAAATATGGTTGTTGCTCCATCTGGAGTAAATGCCCAGGTGCTCTGTAATGCCGCATAAATTGCCTTGACCAGAGAAGCTGGAGAAAGCCTGCCACACAAGTGTCCTGAGCGCAGCCTGGTGTCAGTCTCTCTGCCGAGGCTCTGAACTAAAGCTGGCACTTTGGTTCTGGTTTTTGCTTTGCTGCTCCCCAGCCCAGTGAAGCCCAGGGACCTGGGTCTGGTTTTTGCACTTTGTCCTCAGAGTTAGAGTTCCTCAGGTGAGGTGAAACACAGTGGAACTTGGCTTTGATCAGCACAGCTCCACTTTCATCTGTATTAGATATTAAATGTCTGTGATTTTTTTTTTTTAAAAGGTGCCTTGCTAAAAGAAAGCTTGAAATTCATTGATAGAAATGAAGGTTAGATTCTCCTCCGCTGGTAAAATTCTCATATTTATTATTTCTCTCCATAAAGTTAGGTTATATAGAAATATTATGCATTTTCTCCTTAGATAATAGCAATAAGACAGGTCCAAGGTAGTTAGTGCTACAGGTTGTACCAGTTGTTCCTGCTGAGACCTCCTCCTAAGGTAAGCACTCAGGAAGTAGATTTGCTTGGTGTGTTAGTCTCTTACTCTGCTGTAAGAAATTATCACAAATTAAATTACAATATAAGTTTATTATTTACTATTATTATTATCTAGTTTTGTAGGCTAGAAATAGGACATGGGTCTCACTGGGCCTCAGTTAAGGGGTTGGCAGGCTGTGTTCCATTCTGGAGGCTCTAGAGAAGAATCCATTTGCTTACCTTTTCTAGATTCTAGAAGCCATCTTTATTTCTTGGCTTACAGTTGCTTCTTCCAACTTCAACACCGGTGATGGCAGGTCTTTCACCGCCATATCTTACTTTCTCCTCTCTCCTTCTTCCACTTCTAAAGATCGTTATGATTACATTGAGGGCATTATACCTAGTATGATCTTCCTATCTTAAGATCAATGATTATCAACCTTCATTCTATCTACAATCTTAATTCCCCTAGGCCATGTAATTGACGTATTCACAGCTTCTGGTGATTAGGACGTAGGCTTCTCTGGGAGCCATTATTCTGTCCCAAAGTTAGAAATAGAAGTCATAGTATGACAGGGCTTGTGAGGATTTAAAAAAAAAAAAAAGTGACCCTAAAGAAGCCATAAAGCATAAAATTAAAAAGAAGAAGAAGCAGCAGCTACAAAGCCGTAAGTTAGCCTGTTATGAATTGTGATCTTAGCCCCATATTATGGCTAGGTAATGTTTATTAAACAAGAGACCCAGAGAGTAGCAAGTGAATATTTTATGTGGGATTGATGTCACAGGTTGGATTTCCCAGAAGCAGAACCAGAGATGGAAATTTCCATAAAGGACACTTGTTAGGAAGTACTCTTGGGATCAATAGGTTTAGAAAAGAAAAAAAGTCAACAATATTTTGGGCAGAGAGAGAAGCTGGGCTACAAAGCAGTGTCAACAAAGGCCTCTGCTGACCCTATAGGGATCTTTGAAGGTGGGGTCAGGGAGCCAGGCCTTTATATCAGAGGATGTGGACTGCTCCAGGCAGGGGGGTGTAACTTCCAGTGGGCACCGTTCTTCAGCTAAGATACTTCCTGGAGAGGGCTGTCTGCTAGCAAGTGGGCACTAAGAGAAATCTGGGTGCTACATCACAATTCCTACTACAAAAGGGTGATTAGTAGTGAACTGGAGGAAACTCTCCAAGCTTTGGGTATAGGGGAGGGTCCTAGGGCAGAAACAGTATGTATATGAGAAGATGTAGGAATTTCTCGAGACAGGCAAAGAAAGAATTAATTCGGAAGGGATATTTTTCATTTTCTACCTATACCTCAATCCCCATGGGACTTTTATGCTTCCTGCCCATAGGGAGGCCATCTACATGCTCCTCATATCAAACTCATCAGTGGGAATTACAGACAGAATAAGTGTCAGAAACATTGTCCTGACGTTCTGGACTGCAAGTAGATTTACACAGAGTAACAGCTGGACTGAGCTGCCCCTTGATCTCTCACCCCTGAATCCCACGCATGGACAGCAGAACCAATCTGGCAGTATTCATGGGCCGTGGTGCTGCTCACGGAGGCTATTTCCCACGATCACATCTACTTGGGTTTTTTTTCTTTTGCCTTGTTATCTTGGAGGAGGAGGAATATCATTAATCATGTATGGATTCCTGACTGATTTCACTTCTCCCAAAGTGAACTCTGTCCCACCTGCCTTGGGACCATTAGTGTCCCTCAGAACTCCATACAAGGCCTGGGAGTCAAGGTTACTCTGAAGCAGAGGCAGAGTAAGTGGCCACTCCTGGTCACCACAAAAATCCTAATTCATAAGAACCTTCCTGATCTACTTTCTGATGCTTAAAGGCTCCTCATTGTAATGGGCGCAAAATTTTCAGTTTCAAGCTCTGATCCCGATTTAAATGCAGATACTTTCAGAAGGGGTCACTACATCTCAATGGAAGTGCATTTGAGATATTTTCCTGAAGAAGAAAGAAATGTTAGGCTGTAAGTGGTACCATTCCAAACACCAAAACCCTAAGTCCCCCCTAAAAAGTCAACTGATGATAATACTGAAAGCCTTTTAATGTTCACACTCCGACCTTGCTATTCCATCCCTGTGGAGGTAATCTAAGGAAATTAGGCTAAATACTGAAAGGATTTGACACAGAAACAAGAAAGACTAATTTATATTGGTGAAACTTTGGAAACCACTTGAATGTTAAACATTTGGAAGATACCCAGATAAACGATAGCATATCCACCCGAATGAAAACCATCCTGTCGGTAGAAATTATAGTTAGGAAGAGTCTGTAATAATAGAGAAAATGTTGATGTTACGAAGTGGAAAATGACCCTGCATTCGCATTAGCATACGTGTTTTTATCACAGCAACGTAAAATCCATACACACAGAATTAGAATGACGTGGAACACTCCATGGGTCAAGGGTAACAACGGCTTGCTCGGTGGGCGAATTGCAAGTGCTCTCGAAATCGCCTTCTCATTCATTCATCGTATTTTCAAAATGTCGCGTGACGACTGCAGGGCTTCCGTCCTGAACCGCGGCCGGGTGGGAGATTCGGGAGCCGCCTCGGGAACGACCAGAAGGACCGGGGCTGGACGGCATTCTCGGCCCGGGAGACGCTCTGCTGTGTCCGCTGGCCGAGAGCTGGTCGAGCTGGAAGCCACGGTCAGCGGCAGGTAGCCTTAGGCCGGGCACCCGCCGCGAAGCGCCCGGCCCTGCGGGCTGAGCCTCGGCGGCCGCCGTAGCGCACAGCCAGTTCCCGCGTCCCGGGCGCGGCGGCGCGGGACCCGCTCAGCTGCACGCCGCCGAGCAGAGGCGGGGTGGAAGGGGTGGCTTGGACCCCTCGTCTGTGAGACAGGACAGGAGCGTGCCTGCCTCACGGGCTGTGTGAGGACTGAATGAAGTCATGCATATGCGGTCAAGTGCTTATCACCGTGCCGATCCGCCCTCAAGTCTGGGGGTCCCTCTCAGCCCAACGGGGAGTTTCTCGGTTAACATCAATGGAGCAGTCCCAGGCAGCGGTCCCGCACCCAGCCGGGAAGGGTTTGCGGTGCCGAGAGACCCCAAATACCTTTAGAATAAGGATGATGCTTCAGAGTCCTTAGATTAAGCACAGCGGCCAGTGCTAAAATGAATCATTTTCTCTACTCTCAGTGTCCTTTGCAACTAGACGTCTTCAACAGTCTGCCAGTAGTCTCGTTTATAAACTGGATTTAGTAGGTGTGTTGTGAGGATTGATGAGAAAATACACATACACAGAGCCTTTCATTTAACTAGGACTTGGGAAATGGTTGCGATTCTTTCTTCACTAAAATGATACACAAGCTGCACTGTGATAGATACAAACCCAGGCACCTGCTCCGTGTGTGTGCAGATAAACAGAAGGCAGATACCGTGTGAGTACAGAGAGCCAGAGGGCAGCCAGCAAAGCCTCGACAGGACTGTGCCAGGGTCCACTTCAGTGAACCTACTCTCTGCTCTGTCCAGTCTTTGCATTTGTCCGTTCTTACTCCTGGGCTCTGAAGCCAGGACCTAGAGTACAGCTTGTCCTGATCTGAGCAAAATGAGTGCAGCACTCATGGACAGAAGTACCCTTAAAAGCCAGCCCTGTTGGCAGGTGCAGATCTTGGAACCAGTAGGTAAATGGAGCACTCTAAATTAGCTTCTTGGAAACAGCCAACTCAGGGCCTGTTTAGGTCAATTGCCTCCTCTTCTCTTCTGGAAAACAGACTATAAAGTAAAGAAAAAAGAAAATTGATGTAAGCCAACTCCTCTGTCCAGATGAAAGGTGTTTCACTTACATTTTAAAGTGAAATGTAGTATAGGCTGTGTTTACAGAGCCCTTTGTTTTTGGAATCATGCTGCTATATATTCTGTGATCTCAGTTGATCCTCACAATCACTCCACAATGTTATGTCATTTTACATGTTGGAAAACTGCTGTCTAAAGATGTATCAAATTTGTTGAAGGTCACAACCAGTAAGCAGCAGATCAAGAATGCAAGTCTAATTTGACCTACACTCTAAATAGCATGTTCTTAACAATTACACTCCTCTAAATATTCTCTTCTATAAGTAAAATGTTTTCTGTATTTTAATTCAGGGCCTCTAGCAAATCAATTTGTAGAATATATTTTCTAGGTACCCCCTCCCAAACCAGGCTTCCCTACCTAATGTTATATTCATTGCAAACACATAATAGATGCATACTGTATTTGTAAGTTTAGCACCACGGTTGACAGACTTTGATTAGGGAATTCAGCTACAAGCCACCTGCTTCCCAGCCAAATCCTCAGAGTCAAGGCTAGGGGTGCAAGGACCCCTGGTTCTGCAGTGGTCCTATGATATGTATGACCTCCTGCATCCTGCCTCAGAAGCCTTTCCATCCACTTATTTAATGAATGCACTTCTCTTTCCCCATTGTTACTAGGACAAAACGTCCTATGCTTTCACCTTTATGCAGCTCCAGATGTTGGATTTAATTTTTTTTTAATTGCAATACGGTAGCAGGAATGTGGTTCTGAGTCAGGAATGTGTATGTGTATGTGTGTGTCTGCGTGTGTGAAAGCCAGTCTCTCAGTCCCAGCTAAAAATGTGAAGCAGCCAGTCTGTACCAGGAATTGAGGACACCATATGCTTGCATTTCTAGGTCTTCCTAAGAGTTACATAACTGCCCCTAAAGCCAGGGGGCAGGAGCAGGGCTAGTGTGGGAGACGCTTCCAAAGCGGAATGCTGAGGAAGGACTGACCTTGAGGAGCAGGGAGTTTGCCAGGCCATGGAATGTTCCCAGCCTTGGGGCTTAAACAAAACCTGTATTCAGAGGGTGAGTGCTCTGTTGAGAACAAACCTTGTCTGTCTCCCTGCTTTGTCTTGGGGGCTTATCAAGGTGAGCCCTTACCCTGTAGGATCACAGATGCTGTGGGTGCAGAGTATTGTATTTATAAGTGGGCACAGTTGCCAGAATAGGGCCCTACTAATCCTCTCAGCCATCTCTAATTAGCAGGCTCCAGGGCCCACAGTGTCATGAGGGCCAGGCAGAGGGGAGATAAGAGCTCCAGTCTCATTTATTCACAGAATAAGACTGCAGAAAGGCATCCTGGGAGGAGAGCTGTGGGAGGGGACCTGGCCAGTCAACAGAGGTTTATCAAGGGCTCACTCTGTCGTCACCCCTGCAGCAGGGTGTTATCTGATTGGCTCCATCCCCCTGGCGGCCCCTGTACAGTGTTCCCTCCTATAAAATCCCCTCCCTACCACTAGCTCCCTGCCCCCTATCTTTTGATTAAAGCCCATTATTCTTTCAGGCCTCAGTTCAGAGACCTGAGACCTAGAGCAGTGTTTTTCAAACTGTGGGGCCATGACCCATGAGTAGCTTTTGTTATTAATTTAGTAGGTCACGTCCAGCATTAAAATAAGAGAATAGACCAAAGTATGTAAACAAAACATGTGTAGCCCCTAACATTCTGAGATGAATAAAAACAGTAGGGACTATCTGAACACGTCAGACAGACATAGTAAACAGTGTTTTAGCTGTGTATGTTCAATCATGACATACAAAGTAAGTCTTAAACAAAACAAAAAATAAAAAGTAAGTCTTACTGGGAATTGTGAGCAAAAAAAGTTGAATTCTGGCTTAGGGTCTATATCTATGCATTTCCTTCCCATTGCAAGTATCAGAAATGCTGGCTTGATCTAGTGTTGACCAGAAGGACATTTATTATCTCACTTAAAAAGGAAGTCCAGAGGGTAATTGACACAGTGGCTCAACTATGCCACCAAGGATACTGAGCCTTCATGGGGGGGTTTATTCTCAGGCTGGTAGCAAGCTGGCCGTTGAGGGGAGGAGAAATGAGATTTTCTTTTGTCTCTGGGGAGTGAGAAAATCTTTCCTGGAAGCCTGGTGGCCGATGGGCACACACTGTTCCTGAACCCTTCACTGAAAGGGTTTATGTAAGTCCCATGAGTTGATGAGACTGAGCAGGAGATCCCTCTGCAGCTCTAGATGGGCGACAAGGGTGGACACCTGATCACAAGGAGAGTTCTGACCACAGACCAGATGGTAGAGTCGGAGAAGATGCTTGCAATGTTGTACGAGGAATTCCTCCAAACAGGAAAAAGACAACAACCTTAATATAAAAACGGGAAAAAGATATGAACATGCAATTTATAGACGAGTTAATATTAAAACAATTTTACATACATGTAACAATTTTACATACATGTAATAGACTTACGGCAATTGGAAAGCTGGGTAATTCCAGTGGCTGGTGGGATGTGGGTACATGGGAATCCCCACACAGTGTTGATAGGACTGTAGGCTGGTGCCGCTATTCTGGAGGGCAGTTTGGTCTCCTTGGTGAAATTGCGTAAATGTATATTTGATGTAACCTGTAATTCTGCCCCTAGGGACAGTCTTACAAGGGCTGGAGAAAACCTGCATAAGGATGTTTACATAGTTTTATTTGTGGTGGATGACAGTTGCCCACCACCTCAGTGTCACTACTGTAAAAAAGACAAGTTCAATGTTGTGGATGTGCTCAACAGCACACTAGGAAGCAGGTAGAGGCACTAAGTCTGGAGTACCAGCAGCAACAGGGATGGATCCTAAAAACAAAGTGTTTTGTTAAAAAGAGAGAAAGAGTCTACTTGGTGGGAATGGGTTTTTGAAAGGTCATTTTTCCTTTGGAGATGCATTCTGAGATGTTTGATGAATGAAATGACACAAAGTCTGGGGTCATCCTAAAATACTGAAAGAAAGAAGTGGGGAAAGATGAGATAAAATTAAAATGGCAAAATGTGGGTAAGTGTTCAAATTGGGTGATGGTTGTGTGAAGATTTGTTATATTGTTGGGTTTTTTTCTTGTTTTTTTTTTTTTTTTT